>BQNB010087146.1:0-27993 GCA_026074375.1 Tanacetum coccineum
CACAAATCAAGTCTAGAGCTAAGAGATATCAACTTATAAATCTCATTAGGACACAATGTTAATATACACTTGCTGAACACCAAAAAGTTCACAAGTTGTAACAAGAGTCCTACGCATTATCCTTGTGATCTTGCCAGAACATTTAGAGTGATACTCTTTAATTTCACAGTGATTAATGGAAATCCTTCCAGTGTCATCATCAAATAGCACTGCGGTAGGTGACTTGAAAGATTCTATATGAATCAAGCTTGTGATAATTGGATATCAATTTGGTCCAGTAAATGAATTACGAATTAATCAGAAAAATAGTAACTCTCTAATTCACTCTTATCGTGTTGTCTGCTTTGAGACGTTCCGGTAATAAGAACAAGCAAGCATGGTGAATCTAATACACCTGTGTTAGAAGATCCTACGCTTTGAGTTGGAAACCTTATCAAGGAGATTCTTTGAATCTACCTGATCACAAGTATAGTATTTATACTATAAAACGGGGAACCGATGGTTATCTCAACCTAAAATCGATGAATGACAAAGACATTTCGTGTATATTTATTGTTTATTACTAACATTCAAATACATGTACAAACATCGGTGTTGCAACCACATTCCAGCAGAGTCGGATTTATTACCACAAGCTCATGCTCAAGCTTTTAAGTTCAAACATTCAGCATTATGACAGTCGCTACTTAACAAGAATGTTATCGGTCAGAAAACTCAAGTTCATGTCATAATACTCTTCTGAAACTCTGAGAGTCACGAATTTCCTCAGTGTAATCAAATATCTTTAAAGTCAAACAAGATAAGGGAGATTGTTAGCCTGATGAAGAAGAGGAGATTGGGAGCTTTCAAGACAAATATGAGCATGTCGGTCAAAAGCACAAGTTGATCAAGAAAGTTAAATCAAGATGATTCAAGAAAAGGTGATGATGCAAGATCTCAAGCACTCAAAGTCAAAAGTCAAAGGCTCAAGATCAAGATCACAAAGCATGAAAGAACAAAGCCATTACAAACAAGAAAAGATGAAGACAAGACTGAAGAAGGCAAAGCACAAAGTCAAATCAAGATAACTTCAACATCGGGGAGATAAAATCAAATCAAGATCACCTTAACATTAGGGGAGATTGTTAGCCTTAATTTTATTAAGTCGAACAAGAATGCTTTCGGTCATCTTAAGCCATTATTAGTCTTAGTTTGTAATAGGCTAGTTAGGTTTAACGGGCTTATATTGTAATATAATATTGTCCGTGTTTTAGGCTCTTAGACCACTTTAAGCCAAGCTAGACCCAAGTAAGCAAGCCTATACGTCTCTTAAGGCTATGGACGATAAATACCCCTTCACCTCATGTGGTGAAAGGTGTTGGTTGCCATTTTATTCACATAGTACTTCCTTCTATCCTCTCTTCCTTCTCTCTACTTTCTCTCCCTAAACTTCTCTCTCTCTCTCTCTCTCTCTCTCAGATATAAGGTATTTCGTGTATATCTATATTGTGATGGAAATATATTGGGATAACACAAGGTGTCTCCTCGGGAATGGTTTGTGAAATTTTTCAGAAGACAAGGTATCACAACTGCTACTCTTTTCTAGTTTTTTGTATCTGCATTATGTTTGCTATGACAATAAAGATATTATTATTATAAACACGTTCCAAAAAAGAACATATGTCAAATCTTGATATGTAATAATAGTTGATAAACTATACTAAAATATCTATCTACAAAATTAATCGAGGTTCAATGACCATCAAAATTATGATACCCGTAAGTATTGATTGGATTTCTCATGCAATGAGATTATGTTACGTGTTTCAATTTCTTATACAAGTCATATAAAATATGAGCGGTTCTTGAGTTATTAGTTTGTAGGAAGCGTTAGTTGATCCTGAGCATCTACTTAGTATTTTCCGCCTAATCGATTTGATTGGGCTGTTTGTCATTAGGAATAATAGGTTCACTTATGATGATCATTAACAATGGCTTAAAGATTTTCATTAGCTGATTTTGCAACATATCAAACATTCATCTTCGGTAAGGCTCTTACTTTGTATACACATATGCTTGACGATGCTTTAATTGAATTATGTATACTCATGCAGGCTTTGGGGGTGTGGGAACTCACAACTGTGTGGCTCGTGTAAGACAATGACAGTCATGTCATAAGCCCATGGCCTCCCACTTCTATTTTAACATGTGCAATAAAAAACATATTTATCTGATCTGTATGTGAACCCACTTTCTATAATTAGCAACTTTTTAATTTCTTATTAGATTCTTATTGTTGGTTAAAGTTGTGATATCGATATCTTATATGCAAACCTAAAGATCTAAAAATAGTTGTTTACATATGTGTTTTATTCACATGGTGTGTGTGTTATTTATGGCATTTGTGAATCCTCGTGTTCGGCCATGCCAATACAGTTATTTAGCTGAGAGTAGATAATAGACCCAATACTTGATGGTTATTCATAAAATAGAAATTTGCCCCCCCCCCACCCACTGCTTCATTTGAATTTAGGGCAATTTTTTTTTCCCATTTTTCCCCTTTTTTTGTGGTTATGAAGTTGAACATGTAATGGTTTATTTGTATTAGTTATGGTTGTGGTAGACCAAAGATAGATACATGAATCATCATAACAGTTTAAAGTTGTGTTAGTTGCAGGGATGATATATCATTCTTTTTGTGATAAGCTCTTCCTTTGTTACTTTGTTTTTAGTAAGTGTATGTTTGATGTGTTAATTCATACTCAATTTACTTTGGTTTGTAAAAAAACTAATAGAGTACTGTTCGTTATACCAAAATTCAAATATTAAACTTTAGTGTGATGAGCTTTTGACCTATGTTTAGGGAGGCCTGGAACCAAACCCGAATAAGCATATTTAGACTGGGTTAGCCAGATCTAACATTTTATTCGGGTTAATTGGGTTGACACAAATAACCCGAATACTAAATAAGGTAAGGTATGGGGTTGAATATTTTGGCTAAGTTTGGTTCGGGTCGAACCGATTTACCCGAAAAAGAAATTTATCGGTATTTAAACCATAAATCTTATATTTTTTCTGTTTAAAACAGTCTTTGTGTAGTAAGAATATGGCCATATGAACTAACAGGTGTTTAGTTATAATTTTTGTTTTTGGTGAACCTCATTTGCGTTCACACTTTGCGTACATACATCCATTTCCTTGAATCAATTATAGTTCCAATAACGCCGATCGAAATTAGGCATTAAACTAATGAAAAGTTTGTAAGAAATTACCAAAGTATTATTGTTCTAGTTCTTTAGTTTTGCAGGAATGTCTTTTTTAGAATGTAAACCGTGTTGACTTTGAAGGTGTGTATGTTGGCCTCATTCATTTAATCAGATTTTCTATAACTTTTCAGCTAATACATTAAAGCGGTACGTTTCACTTAATGCACCATTAGTAGTTAACTTGACAATATGCAACAACACATTACGTTAATGACACTTAGGCACAACTATGTGAATCGCAGGGGATCATTTGAGTAGCTAGTACATAAGTAAAAGTTAAAATTTTTTGTGTGTAAAAAACATGCCCGGTGCACGCAACGGGTTGAATGCTCGTAACAATAAAGAACAATTTTTACTACTACTAAACTTATTTTGATGTTATTAAGAATTAGATGTTGTCATAACAAACCAGTAAAACCTCAAAGTGAGAAATGTGAGGGTCATGCCAAATACACAAAATATATGGATTCTTGTCCTAGATAGTACAAATATGAATCCTGTTAATAAGATACATGACACTCCAAATGCATTCATACCAAATAAAAAGAGGTAATTCTCCCTGAAACATAAGGGATTTAGCCAAATTAAGAAGATGAGTATGTTTCTTTCCTGCAATTCCATTTTGTTGAGGAGTATAAACATATGATGTTTGATGTAAAATTCCTTTTTCATTAAATTTTTTTTGTGATATGTTGTTAACAAATTATGTACGATTACCACTTTTGAAAACTTTAACATTAGTTTCAAATTGATTTGTTAACATTTGAACAAAACTGACAATGGAATCATAGACCTCATATTTCCTTTTAATCAAGTAAACTCACACAGCTTTAGAATAATCATAAACAATAGTCAAGAAGTATTTAAAACCATATATGCTAGTAACTTTATAAGGTCCCTAAACATCTAAGTGCATCAATTGTCTAATTTTAGTATATTTATGATCACTTAATAGAAATGGTTTTCTAGTTTGTTTAGTTTTATTGCAAGTATCACAAAGATGATTAGAATTAGATTGAGTATAAAGATTAAGAGCAGATTTTAGAACATCCAATACTTGATAAGCAAGATGACCAAGTCTTTAATGCCACAAATATTTAGATACATAACAAGAAGTAATGCACTTATTAGACACATTCTACATGCATAATCAACATCAAACAAGAATCACCACAGTCGTGTTTGCCTTTAAATCCTGGATATAACATTTGGTTTCATCAAATCAAACAAACAAACAACTTACTATCTCTAGCAACCTTGTGAACAGAAAAGAGACTAATAGTATATTCTCGAACAACAAGAACATCATATAAAGTGATGTCATTATTAATATTCAAACCCTTAATTTTAGTAATTAAATCTTAAGTTCCATTAGGATGCCCAATAGTAAGACCAAGATTAGAAATATCCACAACATTTACTAAAACAATTATAGATACAATCATATGTTAGTTTTCTCCATAATCAACAACCTATCCCAAACTGATATTTCCAATTTAAAAATTTGTGTTTCCATTGAAATGTCTTTTAAAATTCATATTGAATTTGACACATCCATTAAGAAAATTACTTTAAAACATTTATCTGTCATATTGGAATTGGTAGAAGAAACACCATTATCCTTAAAAAGACTAATAAGCCTAGCAAGTAGTTTATTAGAAAGAGAGACAAGAGAATTGCTAATTCTATTATCAGTAGAATTATTGTTAGAATGAACACCAACATAAGCATTATTACTAGTAGCAGGTCTAGTAGAAGCATTAGAGTTCCTTTTAACAAATCCTGCAAGATAACTAACAAGCTCAAAGCATCTATAAACAATATACCTAATATTATTACAATTAGCATATTTCATTTTAGGATCTGGTCCTCTATTATTAGAGTTATAGTTTGAGCTTGATGCTTTGTTAAAGTTGTTATTATTATTAAACCTCCTTTTACTATCAAAAGTTTTTGTTACAAAAGCAGTTGCAGTAGATCTAGTAGCCCCAACAAAAGAAACATTCCTATGAGACTCCTTACTAAAGACAACTACAAAATCAACTTTTACTAATGGTAAAGGTTCTCTAGTAAGAATGTTACTTCTAATTTCTAAATAGCTCACATCTAAACCCATGAGAAACTACATCAACCTAATAAGTTGATTATGTTTTTCAAAATGTTTAGCAGCCTCACAAGTACAGGGAGGTAAACTAATCATAACATCAAACTGCTTCCAAAGAAAGTTAAGGTTATTATAATAATCAGAAAGTAAAGACCCATTTTGACTTAAAGAAATAATGCTCTTATGCAAATTAAACACAACAGATCCATCAACCTTATCATATGTTTCTTTAAGATCATTCTACATTTCAAATGTAGTTTTACCATATATAGAACCATCAAACAAATCAGGACTCAAGGAATTCAAAATCTAAATAACAACTACATAATTACACATATCCCATTGATTATCAAGATCATGATTAACGTTTTCTCTTTTACAAATACCATTAACAAAACCATGTTTATTATGATTTCTTAAAGCAAATGTCATAGCAATACTCCACCTCTTGTAATTTTTAGCACCAATAAGTTTAATGGTCACAATAGGTGAACCACCAATATCATTAGGGTGTAAATACTATGAATAACCAAAAGATAGATTAAGATCAGAAGAAGTATCGATGTTTCATTTTCATTTTTCTTATAACTATCACCATTTTATTAGGATTACTATCAGTAGCCATTATAAAGAAACGGAATCAAAGAATAGACATACACAAGAGAATCACCAGATGGAAATTAGTAGACCCATCTACAAATGGTACAAAACAAATACCAAACTATAATCAGGCACATGATTCCTTGCTTCTATATGGAAGTAGCTCAAGTACCTTTATGATTATAATTTATTCAAGTATATTTTTGATAGAGCATTGATTGGGATGCCTAACTTGTATGCCTAATTATATACCTAAACTTATGTGTCAGCATCTTGTTGGGGACAACAGGAGGACCCGCTTCTTCATAAACTAATAATTATTTCCATATCTATTAGGAACATCATTAGTCATATATTATTGGCCTTTCAATCATTTTCATTTTTGATAACCAACAATTTGTAAAGCAGGGAAAATAATTTCGAAACACCTTAAACACAATCAACCAAAAAACTTTACAAATAAACCCTTACACCTATCCTCTAGCAATCTAAACAATCAAGAACTAATAAAAACAATAATATAAAGGCATGAGAGGTGTTACAAAGCATGCAAATAAATAGGAGTGAAAAGACACTCAATAACATTTGATTCACTTAATCAAAGGCTGATTGAGACCAGAAATAACCCAACAATAGAAACCCTTAAAAATTAAGATTTCAAGATCTAAACCCTAATTTTAAATCCAATCAAAATAATCACAAGCAATCTAATTCACCTTCTTAAAATCACAATTAATAACCACCAAAACCACTAGAAGGCAAAACCCATAATTTATAACAAGAATGTCAGAAACTCTAGACCAAGATCGATTGATAAATTGACAGCCTAAAGCTCTAATACCATGTATGACAATTCCAAAACTATATCTAAAACCATAGTTAAGATCAAGGTCCAATATAAAACCTAATTAGTCAACACAAATTAACAACTAACCAATACACAATGTTTATTGCACAACAAGATTATTATCAATAAGATAATAATCAAATGATTACAGAAAACAAGACAAGATCAAGTTGATCTTAGTCGAATGACCGAGAGAGCGAAAGAGATTAGCAAAAAAGAGAGAAGAGATATGAGTTTGGTAACTCAAATCCTAGTATAGATAGAGGCGTATATAGCCAAATTATTTTATTAATCATATATTATATAGAAGATATTTAATATATATACTATATATATTTTTATATATTTTTTTTATATATTTTTATATATATTTAGGGATTTTGTTAATGCAGAACCATTTGTTTTTAACCGAAACTTGCAGAATGTAATATTTTTTACTCCTATTATACACATGATGTACTTATATTATCAATGCAAAATGGCATTTTGGATTAATCTCTATCACTTAGCTTAGAAAGAAATATCAAATAAAATTAGGGGCAAATTTGTGTGTTATAAAAAAAAATTATATTTAACAAAAATAAAACGTGTTATTAAATTGGATTTTAGGAAGAATTGTTGGGATTTGAGGGGCTTCTACAAGTTTATATTGTTGAAACAACGAACTTTAGTGTACTGTTCTTTGAGTGATTTGTGCTGATAATTCAAGATTTGTAAGTGTAAATAAAAGTGTGTGATTAGCACTGATAGTTGTATAGTTAGTACTGTAGCAGTTTATAGTTGTTTTACTGCCAGTAACAAAAATTGTTAGTTGATTCGTAATGTTAGTGAGTTTATTAGTACTATTTTAGTAAATGGTGATGTTAGTACAGCTTATGTGATATGCATGAGATGATTAGGAATAAGATATACATGATTTACTTAACGCGTTTTGTATGCCATTAGGGTTTTCCTTAGGTATAAAAGGAAACTACGTGTAATAGTTAGAGCGATATAGAAAGTATAGTATTAGGCCAAACATATAGTTGGTGTTTGTAAATCATTCCAATATATTGTGAGTTTAAGAGTAAGATCTTGTGTTACTATTAACATTGCTTTATGTTCTTCTGATGTATACAAGATTAGTATTTCGTATAATCTTTATTTATTACTCAAGGTTATATTCCTAGTTTTTTTTTAGACTATCTAATGATACTAAAGACTTTAAAGCAAGCTAATCTAAGATTGTTAAATAAGGGCATCATCAAGTGGTATCAGAGCTGTGTTTGAAGCCTTTATCAAGAAAAAAACAAACTTGAAGGAATCTTTATTCACACAATGAGAGGGAGTCTAGAATTGCGATAAACACTATTGTTGCCAATGTGTGCCCCTTCTAAAATTCAGGGTGTCTATGAGAATGTGAGATCCTAGAATAGTGCCATACTTTATTAATTTGTGTGCAAGTCTATGCTCTTTGTGAGATATCAGTAGAAAATTGGTAATTACTTTCAATCCTATAGCAGGAACAAAACAAATGCAAGATGGTTCATCTACTTCAACAATGAACCAGGTTTCCTAGTTATAACTAAAGAGAAGGCCCAAAGTTAATATGATGTAAAAAGCAGATGTTCTGTTGTTAATGGAATTAAATGAATCAATTTGATGTTTTAATCAATACAATGATGCTATGACTTAGATTTGCTGCCATTACAACAAGATTTGGTGGCACAATGACGCCATACAAAGAAGACACAAAAGGACAACTTTGTGATGAAGAGTATGAGAACGCTCAATGTGATCCAAAGCATACGAGTCATTTGACTATGATCTTTAAACAGCTTTGAATATTACTTGTGCCAGTTGGCATCATGGGTGGGAAAACAATCTCTCAATAAGATTCTAATTTAAAGTTCTGTAAGAGTAGTTATGCCTTCTGTAATTGAGACATCAATTTGTGGCTAGGTGGAACTAAACTAGTTCTTGACTCTATTAGTTTGATGATTTCCTTACAAACAATGTTTAAGATTGTTGAACAAGATAGTAAAATATTACATCAGAAGCCTAAATTTTTAGGCTTCTCAAAGATTTGGCTTTGTTTCAAAACTCTAGATGTACCAATGAAGTGTTAATACTGTATATGTTCATGTTAGTAATGTCTAACTCTATAGTTAGTAATGATAGGTACTTCTTTGTTGTACTGCTAGACTTAAGTGATGCCATGTCAAAGCTTTCCTGGCCAATCAACCAAATGGGTCTCAATTTGTTCATAAAGACCTAGAACAAATCCATGAAGATGATGTTGAAGAAATTGATTTGAAGTGGCAATTGGCATTACTGAGTATGAGAGCAAAGAGGTATTACCAGAGAACTGGGAAGAAGATCACTATCAATGAAAGTGATACTGCAGGATATGACAAATCCAAGGTAGAATGTTTCAACTGTCATAAGATGGGATATTTTGCAAGGGAATGCAGAGGTCCTAGGAACCAAGAAAGCAGGGCTAGAATCAATGAAAGGTCAAGAAGGACTTTGATTGTGGAAGAAAAGCTTAAGGCAATGGTGGCATATTGATGGAGTGGTTTTGTTTTGGAGCTACATGGTAGATGTGGAAGTCGCTAAAAAATTGGCTCTTATGGCTTTCTCGATTCAGTGGTACAAAAATAAAAAAACTTGTTTAACACTTGTCCTTAATCCTTTGAAACTTTAAAACTCATCTAGATATTTAAGAGTAGGAATTTAATAAATCTGAGTTTACTCTAGGTACCTATAAAAGGAGGTATAGCTTATGTAGGAAGAAAAAATTGTCTTTACAAAAGAATTGAGGTTATGCTTTGTCGACCAATTTGTTGTTTTAAAATGTGATGCATCATTTAAAGACTCAGATTCAATGTCTTAATATACAGAAGAAAAAACTTAAAAAGAAAAAGAGAGCAATCGATTAAAATTGACAATTTAAAAATGCTATAAGAGACTAGATAAATTGATAGGGAGCAAATTTTGATAACAATAGAAAAGCGTCATGGGTATAATGTGGTTCACCCTTACCTACGAGGTTTATTGCACCACCACACTATTGATTTGTCCAACTAGTTCTTTAAGGAGTTTTAACTAGCCCTGGAATTTGTAGGCTTTGGATTTAAGGTCAATAAGAGTGTATGTGAAAATTCTCAAATGAGATAGAATAACTACTGATGGCCCAATAATTGGAAAGATTGGTTTTGATTGTGATAAGGATGATTCTAAAGTAATGGTATTGTTAAATTAATATTGATTCAACATAAACAATGGCCAGTAATCAACTAAGAAAGTTAGTCAAAATTTTAGAATACAAAACAAAATGGAATCGAATTAAAAACTCAAAATTAGGAGGTTGGGTTTCAAACTTCAAAAGAAAGATTGTTTATGGGTGGGAGTTTTAACCATTAATTAAAGATTTGATTTTCATGATAAAAAAGATGGTATAAATACTCGTGTTTAAACAATGTGTGAAAAAGGGAACTGGTCAAAGGGAAGCCAGACTAGTTTAGAATAATGCTATGAGGGTTAATCATTAAAATTTCTCTAATTCTAGAAGGAAGTTTGTTCCAACAGCAGTTTTAACCAAGTCCGGCATAGTACCAGTTAGTGGTGCCAGGCCCATTAATATTGTTGCACCTAAATCCTTTGTGAATGTTGCAAAAACTAGACCAAATGCTTTTCAAGAGTCACATTCACTATCTACAAGACCTTTTTACCAACAAATAGCACTTAAAAATAGAAATTTAAATGACAAAGTTAATATAGCTAAGGTAAATTCTGTTAATATGGCTAAGGGAAACAGAGTGACAAGTGTTGTTGGGAAACATGTGATAATGTGTTACAGTCTATAATGTGGGTTTGGGACTAAAATTAAGGTTTTTAGGATCTGTTCTTCAATAAAAGTGGATCTGTACAGTTGTAAGCAAATTTGTAATATGTTGTGATTACTCAACAAGAAGACCTCATCAGTATGAATTGGATCTCTAAGAGAAACTAATTCTCTTATGAGCAATATGCAAGCTTGTTTTGGATTTCTGTTGTTTTCTTTGTGCTCTAACATTTTGCAGGTTTAGAGCTTTAAAGGTTATTTGATGTGTAATGAATATGCTATTTTGATTGAAATGTTGTATGGTTTTATGTGGAGTTGAGGGGAGGATATTGATGATAGATGAATTGTCTCTTTCAGTGGTTGGTTCGTACACCCACACTACAAATGGGTAAGTCAATTCAGCTGTGCTAATGATAAGATACAGAGATAGGATGTCATTGTAGGGCATCACGGCAGATGCTGGTGAAAGATATATCAAATCGTTGTTGGATGATAGTTTGCCAAAAAACTTTTTTACTTGTTTAAATAAGACGGTGGGATGAACTTGGAGTTAAATTTGGGTAGAAATGGGCCAAATGTTAGTATTTTGGTTAGGTTAACAGTTTTGTTTAACTACTATTCCATGGGTTATTGCATAAATATATGGATCCTTATGCAATTTCTCTGTCATGTCTATCTAGTTGTTTCTAGTGTGCTTGTGATGAAATAGAGGCATGTTGTTGCATTGTTTATTGGAGAAAAATTTAAAATGTCTAGGCAAATTCTAATACTGATGTGCAAATATATTAGTACTGCTAGACAAAAAGTTAATACTAATAGTTTAGTATTAGTACTGATCGGGTTACCGTTTAAACTGTTTGTGTCAATAATAGATTTTTCAATATTTGATATTAAGTTGAGGTTTTTACGTAACTGACTGAGGTATATAGGTTCTTAATTTTGATAATTGTCAATCTTTTTACTTATTTTACATGATTTCTGTTAAGCTAAAGATATAAATTTTATTCGCTTATACCACTATCAATGCATTAATACTCTCTATAAAACTCAATTGCTTTTTACCTCTCTAACACTATATTCTTCTAAATTGTCTCTTACCAACTTATGTTCACATCAGTATTTTTGCTTCTATAACTTATTATACACATGGCTAATGATGGACTTTCTTGTGAATCAGCCTTATACATGGATTTGGGCTTTTCTTCAAAAGCCAACTAGAATTGAGGAATTCCATCATATAGTAGACTTTCTTGTTGGTAGCCATATCAGGTATGCTTTAACTGCAAATCCTACTATCTATGTTTCTCTAATTGAACTGTTTTGGCAGATTTGTTATGTCGCTTATGTCAATTGATGGAGAACAACAAGCTAGTCTGTACTAGTTGATGGGCTAACAATTGCTATTACTGATGAATTATGTTAGGAGACATATCCAATTAGCAGTGCAGATGGTATCGTAGTTCTCTTGCCTAATACTGAATCTTTGATCAGCTCATACTTAAGGGTATGCGTTCAGAAATGATGACCAAACTTATACTTTTCAAAAAGGTACAATTTTCACCCAATGGAGATTCTTAATCTGCATTACCGTCTATTACATTGTTTAAGTTCTGTAAGAAGAAACTTTCTATTGTGAACATATTTTCTAGTAATATTGCAACTGCCATTCATTTCACTTTAGCTACAAACAGGACTTTTAAGGGTTCAAACTAATTGTTTGATGATATGGTGAAACTTGTGGATAGCGTTAAACGCAAAACTTTTTTTGTAGTTGGATCACGATATTATACATATCATTTGAATAAAAATAAAGGGCGCTTCTTAATCAACAATAACACAAACATTATGGCACATTTTTAACAGACAAAAACTTTTTGCAACATGAAAACGAGGTTTTTTCAGGGGTACAATTCCTTATTTGATACTATGCTGTTTCATGACCAACTGGGATGGGTGAAGGACTCAACACTCATGTGTGAGTCCCAAACACACACCCATTGCTTGTGTGTCCATCTACCTCACATCCCACAACATCTCAAACAATGACATGCACAAGAACAACCTTTTCTATAGTACTTATTTATTGAAACTAGAACAGATTCCTACCACATCACATCGTCTAAGAGAACATCTACATGCCCCCATGATCTACCTTCTCTTCAGGACGGTTCAACACAAATGGATGTGATGAGGGCAGCCAAGAAATTATGAATTGACAGTATTAAGTACCAAATTATCTAACTAACGTCGATCAGCTTGGTGGCTATGATCTTAAAATTGTATGACTGTAAGAAGGTTATAGATGGTAAGGCTTCTTCAAAGTTGGTTAAATGAAGGTTACAAACATTTTGGAAGCAAAGATAAAATATAAAACAGAAAGTAGAATGGCTAAGAGAGTGGTAATTTTGATGATGAGGAGGTCTAGTTTTAGGGATTACTTCTAAAAAGGGGGGATGACAAAGTACTGAATATGATAGAAGTTAGATTGATTTGAATTCACGGACTGATTGATGATCTTTAAAGGTTTACTCTACAAATGTTACAAAGTGTGCAAGAACATTGCCAAGAGAGTTCTAAGTTAATTAAGTGTTCTCAGAGCGCAGTATGTCTTGCAGAGTCTAAATAATAGAATGAGATAGTAACGACTTATCATAGAATGAAGAAGTACTGACAGATTTAGAGATTTGTACTGCTTGAGGTCTGCTTTTAGTACTGCTGAGGAAGTTTAAGGGTAAAGAGCCAGATGTTAGTTAATGATGCTAAAGGTAGCTCAGACAGCTAAATGATGAAGATATTGGCAAAGAGAATGAAGTAGGGAAAGGTTGGATTTTTAAAAAGCTCTAAAAGTTACAATAAAACAGTTGGATGAAGGGATAACTGATAATATTGGCTGGAATACTGTTGATGAACAAGTTCAGAGAGACAGGTCAGATTCTATAATAAAGATATCAAACTCTTAAAAAGAAAACCAGTATTCAGTTGATAAAGACATGGTGAATATAATGATTTATTTGAAGAATATTGGCTTGGTACAAGATGGTTTACTTCAGTAAGGAATGAAATATGATGAGATGAGAGACCCTTTTGAAGAAGTATGTATATTTGTGATACAAACTTGTGCTTAAGAGAGGGACAGAAGGGTGAAAGCAATGACAAAGAGATTGCAGAAGAGACAATATTTAAGATTATTTCAGTAGTTTTGGACAACTAAAGCTTCAGGTCAGAAACTATTGTGACTAAGATACAACTAGTTGAAGAACCAGAAAAGAGTTTTTTTACCTGAAGAAGAACTTAAACAAGATGATGGAGATAGTTTGCAGTAGCAAGAAATTAGGCGAAAAGTTTACAAGTAAAATATCATATATGACTTGTGAATTAATTAATGAAGGATAAAGAAAATATTGGATGAGTTTATCAGGGTTAGAAACATCACTAGAGGCCATATCCAAGTTTGTGTTGATTATGCTCAAAGGTTTTGATAGAGAAGACCTTGTTACATTATAGAGTTTAGTTAAAGAAAGATTTAGATCAGCAGAACCTACTGAAGATAAGGAAAGAGCTTTATGGGTTGAACTAAAGAGGTTGTTTGAACCAGATAAAGATGATGTGCTATGAATGACTACAAAGTTGTTTTGTATGATCCTTTCGCATGGAAAACTGTATGGTTACATGTGGAGTTACATCATGTATCTTCAACAGAGGGTCATGATATCTATATGTTGATAGTAAAAGGATTATCACCAGTGTCAAACTGCAGTTAGAATTTGATGCTAAGTAGAAGGATGCAAGTAGAAGAAGATAGTGCGATGGGTTTGGAAGAATCCTCTCAGAGCCAAAAAGTTTTAATTCAAGAAACTTGATGATTTGGAGATAAATCACAAGTTTAGGGGAGGATTGTTGGGAATTAAGGGCTTCTACAAGTTTATACTGTTGAAAGGACTTAGTACTGCTATTTGAAGATTTGTGCTGCTACTGAAGATTGAAGAAAATAAACTAAGTCATTAGTACTGCTAGTTGTAATAGTTAGTACTGTTAGTTATAGTTAGTACTGCCAGTACAAAATGTTAGTTTATTAGTACTGTTAGTTAGTTTATTAGTACTGTTAGTATAAGAAGTTAGTACTGCTTATGTGATATGCATGAGATATATTAGGAATAGATATGCATGATCACTTAACGCGTTTTGTAAGCCCATTAGGGTTTTCCTTAGTGTATAAAAGGAACCCTACGACATAGTTAGAAATATATCAATCAATACATAGAAAAGTCATAGCTATTAGGCAAAACATATAGTTGTTTTGTAAATCATTCAATATATTGTGAGTTAAGAGAAAGATCTTGTGTTACTATTACATTGCTTTATTGTTCTTCTGGTGTATAAAGATTAGATTCCGCATAATCTTTATATATTACTCAAGGTTTCTATCATAGTTGTTTTAGATCTATCTAAGATAACTAAAGCTTTAACAAGCTAATCAAAGATTTGTTAAAAAGGGATCAACAAGTGGTATCAGAGCTTGTGTTCTGAAGCCTTTATCAAGAAAAAACAAACTTGAAGAACTCTTTATTCACACAAAGAGATGGATCTAGAAACTTCCTAAAACAATATTGTTGCAAAGTTGCCCCTTCTAAAACAGGGTAACTATGAGATGTAGAGACTTAGAATAGAGCAATACTTTCAAATTCAAGACTATGCTCTATGAGATATCATAGAAAATGGTAATTCCTTCAATCCTATAGCAGGAACAACAACAAATGCAGATGGTACATCTACTTCAACAATACCAGGTCCTGTTACTACTGAAGAGAAGGCCCAAAAGAATAATGATGTAAAAGCCAGAAGTATGTTGCTAATGGAACTTCCAAATGAACATCAATTGACTTTTAATCAATACAAAGATGCTAAGACTTTGTTTGCTGCCATACAAACAAGATTTGGTGGCAATGATGCCACAAAGAAGACACAAAAGACACTTCTGAAGAAGAAGTATGAGAACTTCAATGCTCCAAGCATAGAGTCACTTGACTCTATCTTTAACAGGCTTTAGAAAATTGTTAGCCAGTTGGCCATCTTGGGTGAAAACATCTCTCAAGAAGATCTCCATTTAAAGTTCTTAAGAAGTCTGCCTTCTGAATGGAACACTCATGTTGTGGTCTGGAGGAACAAACCAGATCTTGACTCAATTAGCTTTGATGATCTCTACAACAATTTTAAGATTGTTGAACAAGAAGTCAAAAAAACTATTACATCAAGCCTAAATTTAGGCTCTCAAAATATGGCCTTTGTTTCAACTCCTAGCAGTACCAATGAAGTTAATACTGCTAATGTTCAAGTTAGTACTGCTAACTCTATAGTTAGTACTGATAGTACTCTTGATAGTACTGCTAACTTAAGTGATGCCACTGTCTAAGCTTTCCTGGCCAATCAACCAAATGGGTCTCAACTTGTTCATAAAGACCTAGAACAAATCCATGAAGATGATGTTGAAGAAATTGATTTGAAGTGGCAATTGGCACTACTGAGTATGAGAGCAAAGAGGTATTACCAGAGAACTGGGAAGAAGATCACTATCAATGAAAGTGATACTGCAGGATATGACAAATCCAAGGTAGAATGTTTCAACTGTCATAAGATGGGATATTTTGCAAGGGAATGCAGAGGTCCTAGGAACCAAGAAAGCAGGGCTAGAAATCAAGACAGGTCAAGAAGGACTATGAATGTGGAAGAAACAGCCTCTAAGGCAATGGTGGCTATTGATGGAGCTGGTTTTGATTGGAGCTACATGGTAGATGAGGAAGTCGCTACCAACTTGGCTCTTATGGCTTTCTCAGATTCAGTGGTACAAAATAACAAAACTTGTTCTAACACTTGTCTTAAATCCTTTGAAACTCTTAAAACTCATCTTGATAATTTAAGAGTAGAATTTAATAAATCTGAGTTTACTCTAGCTACCTATAAAAGAGGTATAGCTTCTGTAGAAGAACAACTTGTCTTCTACAAAAAGAATGAGGTTATGCTTTGTGACCAAATTGTTGTTTTAAAAAGAGATGCATCATTTAAAGACTCAGAAATCAATGCTCTTAATATACAGATAGAAAAACTTAAGAAAGAAAAAGAGAGCAATCAGATTAAAATTGACAATTTTGAAAATGCCTCTAAGAGACTAGATAAATTGATAGGGAGTCAAATTTCTGATAACAATAGAAAAGGTATGGGGTATAATGTGATTTCACCCTTACCTACAGGCTTATTTGCACCCCCAACTATTGATTTGTCCAACTCTGTTCTTAAGGAGTTTTAACAGCCTGAATTTGAAGGCTATGGATTTAAGGACAATAAGAGTGTTTGTAAAAATTCCTCAAATGAGATTAAGAAAACTACTGATGGCCCAATAATTGAAGATTGGGTTTTTGATTGTGATGAGGATGATTCTAAAGTAATGGTATTAAAATCTAATAATGTTCAACATAAACCTGGGCCAGCTAATCAACCTAAGAAAGTTAGTCAAAATATTAGGAATAACAAAACAAAATGGAATGAAATAAAAACTCAAAAATTAGGAGTTGGGTTTCAAACTACAAAGAAAGCTTGTTTAATGTGTGGGAGTTTTAACCATCTAATTAAAGACTGTGATTTTCATGATAAAAAGATGGTATAAAAACCTGTGTTAAACAATGTGAAAAAGGGAACTGGTCAAAGGGAAGCCAGACTAGTTTGGAATAATGCTATGAGGGTTAATCATTAAAATTTCTCTAATTCTAGAAGGAAGTTTGTTCCAACAGCAGTTTTAACCAAGTCCGGCATAGTACCAGTTAGTGGTGCCAGGCCCATTAATATTGTTGCACCTAAATCCTTTGTGAATGTTGCAAAAACTAGACCAAATGCTTTTCAAGAGTCACATTCACTATCTACAAGACCTTTTTACCAACAAATAGCACTTAAAAATAGAAATTTAAATGACAAAGTTAATACAGCTAAGGTAAATTCTGTTAATACTGCTAATGGAAACAGAGTGACAAGTGCTGTTGGGGAACAAGAGATTAATGTTGTTAAGTCCTCAGCATGCTGGGTATGAAGACCTAAAATTAAGGTACTAGATCATGTCTCCAAAAACACTGGATCATAAATTTGTAAGCAATTTGACTATGTTGATCCAACAGACAGACTCACGTCAGTAATGGCTTGGGTCTCCAAGAGAAACTAATTCTCTTATGAGCAATATGCAAGATGTTTTGGATTGTGTTTCTTTGTGTTTAACATTTTGTAGGTTTAGAGCTTAAAGGTTATTTGATTAATAATGGATATGCTAATTTGGTGAAAATGCTGAGGAGGATATTAATGATAGCATGAATGTCCTTTCAGTGTTGGTTGTACACCACACAACAAATGGTCATCAATTCAGCATGTTTAATAGACAAGAAAGAATTGGCTATTCCAGGGCAAACAACAACTGGTAAAGAATAATCAAATTCGTTGATAGCTGATAGTTTGCCAAAAACTATACTTTCAACTAAGATGGTGGGATGACTTGAGGTTAAATTTGGAAAGAAATGGGTCAAATGTAGTATTTTGGTTTGGTTAACAGTTTTTAACTTTTATTCATGGGTTATGCATAAATATGGATCCTCATGAAATTCTCACATGCTATTCTAGTTGTTTCCTAGTTGCAATCCCCCCCCCCCCCCCCCCCATTGTTTGTTGATGAATAGAGGCATGTTGTTGCATGATTATTAGAGAAAAAGGTAATACTGCTAGGCAAATTCTTAATACTGATGAGCATAAAAATTAATACTGCTAGACAAAAGTTAATACTACTAGGCTAGTATTAGTACTGCTGGGTTACTGTTTACATTGTTTGGTCAATAACAGATTTTCAACTCTTTAAATATTACCGTTAAGGTTTTTACACAACTGACTGAGTATATAAGGTTCTTAATTTTGATCATTGTAATCTTTACCATATTTACATGATTTCTTTTAAAGCTAAAGATACAATTTATTCGCTTATCCGCTTTCAAAATCTTATATATTCTCTATAAAATCTCAATTGCTTTTAAACACTAATTCATTCTAAATCGATCTTAACCCAGCACTCACATCAGTATTTTGCTCATAACTTATATAGACATGGCTAATATGGACTTCTGCGACAAGTATAACATGGTGGCTTTTCTTCAAAAGCCAACTCGAAGTGAGGAAATTCCATTCAGATGGTTGGAATTTCTTGCTGGTAGTCATATCAGGTATGCTTTAACTGCAAATCTTACTATCTATGTTTCTCTAATTGAACAGTTTTGGCAAACTGTTACTGTCGATACAATCAATGATGGAGAACAATAGCTAATTGTCACAGTTGATGGGAAAACAATTGCTATAACTAAAGCATCTGTTAGGAGACATCTCTAATTAGCAGATGCAGATGGTATTAGTTCTTTGCCTAATACTGAAATCTTTGATCAGCTCACTCTAATGGGGTATGTTTCAAATGAAGACAAACTTACTTTTCAAAAAGGTAAATTTTCACCCAAATGGAATTTTTAAGCCATACCATATTACATTGTTTAAGTCCTAAGAAAACTTCTTGGGAACAATTTTCGAGTAATATTGCAACTGCAATCATTTGTTTAGCTACAACCAGGACTTTTAAGTTTTCAAAACTAATTTTTGATGGTATGGTGAAAAATATGGATAGTAAAACAAATTTTTTGATGTATCCACGATTTATACAAATCATTTTGAATAAAAAGAAAAGACTTTTTAATCAACATAACAGAACATATGTTGCTCCTTCTTTAACACAAAAACTTTTTAGCAACATGAAACGAGGTTTTTCAGGGGTACACATACCTCTATTTGATACTATGTTGATTCATGACCACCCTGGTCAGGGTGAAGGACCACCACTCTCTGTTGAGTCCCAACACACACCTATTTCTTCTCTATCTACCTCACAACCCACAACATCTCAACCAATGTCATCATAAGAACAACCTTCTCAAGTACCTATAACTGAACCTATCACTGATTCCTTCACCACATCACATCCAACTCAGACACCATCTCCAATGCCCTATGATTTACCTCTCTCGGGAGGTCACACACCTGGAAGTGATGAGGGCAGCAAGAAACTTAATGAATTGACATAATTATGTACCAAATTATTTGACAAAGTCACCAGCTTGGAGGATGATCTCAAACAGACTAAGAAGATTTATGGTAAGGCTCTTACAAAGTTGGTGAAAAAGATCAAACATTTGGAAGCCAAGCTAAAATCTACCACAGAAAGGAGAAAGGCAAGGATGGTAATTTCTGATGATGAGGAGGATCTAGTTTCAGAGGATACTTCCAAACAGGGGAGGATGACAGAGACAGAATATGAAGAATTTGAGATTGATTTGAATCAGACTGATGATGATCTTCAAAGGAGAAGTATAATAGATGAAATTGACTTATGTAAAGGATTCACATTGCAGCAGCTTACTCCTACAAAAGTTACATAAGGTGAAGAACAATGCCAAAAGAGTTTTGAAGCTCAATTAAGTGTTCTCAGTGCAGCTAAGATCCTTGCATATGCATCCAGAGAAAGGGTAAAGACCTACACTAGAAGAAAAATTACTGACAGTTCAAGAGATAGTACTGCTGGAGGTCTTTTTAGTACTGCTGAGGAAGGTCAAAGTAAAGAAAAGATTAGTACTGATGAAAAGGAAATGGCAAGAGCTGCAGTAAGAGAAAAACAGGAAAGGATTGATTTTGAAAAAGCCCTAGAGTTACAAAAACAGTTGGATGAAATAGAAGAAACTGATAATATTGACTGGAATACTGTTGCTGAACAAGTTCAAGAAAGACAGTCAGATATTATAAAAAGATATCAAACTCTCAAAAAGAAACCAGTATCAGTAGCTCAAGCAAGGAAAAATATGATGATTTATTTAAAGAATATGGCTAGATACAAGATGGGTTACTTCAAAGGAATGAGCTATGATGAGATCATACCCATATTTAAAGTAGAGTATAATAAGATACAAACTTTGATTAAGAAGGATACACAAGTCAAAAAGACAAAGACAAAGAGAATTGCAAAAGAGACACTACTTCAAGAAAGTTTCAAGAAGTTAAGGACAGCTTAAGCTTCAAGGTCAAAACCTATTCAAGAACAACCAACTGAAAATATCCTATCATAGACTGGGAAATTCATACTAAAGGATCAAGAAAATATTGGAAGATTATCAGGGTTAGAAACATCACAGAGGCATATCAAGTCTTTGAAGATATGCTCAAAGGATTTGATAGAGAAGACTTTGTTACATTATGGAGTTTAGTTAAAGAAAGATTTAGATCAGCAGAACCTATTGAATATAAGGAAAGAGCTTTATGGGTTGAACTGAAGAGGTTGTTTGAACCAGATAAAGATGATGTGTTGTGGAAGCTACAAAGATATATGTATGATCCTTTGACATGAGGATGTTATGGTTACATGATGGAGTACATCATGTATCTTCAACAAGAGGACATGACATCTATATGTTGATAGAAAAGGATTATCCATTGTTAACTGCAGTTATGAATTTGATGCTAAGTAGAAGGCTGCAAGTAGAAGAAGATAGCGAGATGGCAAGAGATCTAATTATGAAGATTTTCATAGAAGCTAACAAACCAAGAAGTTGAAGTGTTTGGAAGCATCCTTAGTAGAATAAGCTAGAAGAATTATATCAAAAGAAACTTGATGATTTGGAGATAAATCACAAGTTTAGGAGAGGATTGTTGGGAATTAAGGGCTTTTATAAGTTTATACTGTTGAAAAGACTTAGTACGGCTAGTTGTAATAGTTAGTACTGTTAGTTATAGTTAGTACTGCCAGTACAAAATGTTAGTTTATTAGTACTATTAGTTAGTTTATTAGTACTGTTAATATAAGAAGTTAGTACTAATATGCATGAGATATATTAGGAATAGATATGCATGATCACTTAATGCGTTTTGTAAGCTCATTAGGGTTTTCCTTAGTGTATAAAAGGAACCCTACGACATAGTTAGAGCGATATAGAAAAGTCATAGCTATTAGGCAAAACATATAGTTGTTTTGTAAATCATTCAATATATTGTGAGTTAAGAGAAAGATCTTGTGTTACTATTACATTTCTTTATTATTCTTCTAATGTATAAAAATTAGATTCCGCATAATCTTTATATATTACTCAAGGTTTCTATCGTAGTTGTTTTAGATCTATCTAAGATAACTAAAGCTTTAACAAGATAATCAAAGATCTGTTAAAAAGGGATCAACAAAGAATCAGTTATTTTTATCTCTTCATTCATCTCTCAAACACAGGAAAAAATAGACATCTTAGCCTCCTCAAAATCTCTAACCAAGATCACCACAAATCACAACATGTACAACAAATCTGCACGTCTCTATCTCCGGACCTTCCTCTAGATCGAACTATTGTTGCTCGTTATTACATCACAAATTCGCTAGATATGAATTATTTACATTTAATTTACATGATTTTTGTAGTAGCTGATAGATCACGATGTGTTAGAAGGTAATCATGACTTTTACATTTGACTTACATGTTTTTTATTTACAAGTTTTGATCTGAACTAATGGTGTTTGAAGGTGCTTAGTGATGGATCTAATGAGAGAGTTTGCTATGTTTTAGGATGACTTTGTGCTCTTCTCTTAAATCGTACCTCACCGGTAAGTGGGTTATTTTGATTTTGTTTTTTTAAGTGTAAATCAAAAAATGGTTTTTATCATAATAATTTTATTTTTTATTGGTTTTATTTTGATTAATTTTGTATCTTAAGTAAATATTTGATTAATTGTTAAGTTATTATGTCGAGTTTGATGTGAATCTGGTGAAATATAGTTGTGTTGTTAATTAACTAAGTTGATTTGGCTTCAGGAACAACGTAACGATTTGTCGATTTCTATTTGTGTAACAAACTTAAGGCTTAGGTACTCTGAAAATAGGAAAATTCATGATCTAGTTTATGAACTCTGTAGCATTGTATAGAGCCAAGTGACTACAACCATGATTTAACGAATAAGCCTATGTTTAGTTGACCTACTGTATACTTATAGTAAAGATATCCATGAGATGATGAATGGATCTAGCTTTTATATGACTTAAATTCAACAAGCTACTTATATTAAGGGTAGGAATAGGTTGTTCACATACAGCTTTCATATGCTTATATTCTCGAACCATTCACAGGATGCCTGGTGTTGGGACTAAAGTTAGATCTTCCAAATAGTTGTTTCAAAGTCTAAACATATTGATGGTGATTCAAGCTTGTTATCAGATACTTCATTGGATATATCGTTTGATGGCTGGGATGGTATTGCCCTAGAATATTTTGTTGATTGGCCCCTGTAATTGTTCTTTACACAAGACCAACTGTCTAGGTATGATTGACTCCAAAATTTTACAGCTTTGGTTTCAGTTTTTTATCTTCGAAGTTTCTTATTATGGCGTCTTATGTTAAACATCTATGAGTTAAATTTTTGAAATTTCTGTCACAAAATACTATACTTCTAAAATCTTGTTTTGTAATACAATGTAAGCCTTTTCACCTGTTAAAGTTTGAGCACCTTTTCACACACCCAAACTTCATATTTAGTTATTTACTTGTTTTATATTCTTAGCAAAAGGATTTACAATCGCGCATTTCCTAGTGCTATTGCTTTTCATAAT
Organism: Tanacetum coccineum; assembly: GCA_026074375.1. NCBI lineage: Eukaryota > Viridiplantae > Streptophyta > Magnoliopsida > Asterales > Asteraceae > Tanacetum > Tanacetum coccineum. Next base: position 23,321 of record BQNB010087146.1, read on the forward strand.
AATCTATCTTTATGAGTCATAGACTTGGGTCAATGGAAAACTGTAAGGAGACAACGTTGTAGTAGTAGACCAGTAGTTGCTTGTGACTGGCCCAAAAACTAGTAAATTTCTTTTAAATCTATCACTTTATAGACAAAAACATGTCTATTCTGAGATGTAGCATACTTATATTTTTTGCAAGATAACCATAAACGTTTATGGACAGGTACCGCAGGGTATTTCAATATTTACTTCGGCTAAAGCGAACACAAATGGAATTAGAGAAGTCATGGGAATCTGTAATGCAGTAGGATCACTCAAAATTTTCTAAACGTCACACTGATCGTGTAAATGGTTCCACGTCTCATTAAACTCGGCAATGCTTTAGGCCTATGTGGCGGGTTAGAGAGCATATGACATTCTTAAAAAGTGGTGCATATATGTTTGAAGGTAATATAAAATTATTTTTAGAATAGTGCACATATGTTTTATGGCTTGAATGAATTAGTGAAAAGAGTGTGCATATGTGTTCTAAGGTTGATATGACATCAAACAAATATGTATTATGTTTTAACTTGTAAGTATGTGTTTAGATTGTGCATGTGTTTGCTAGTGTTCATAATAAAAACAATAATAATTGTTTGTAATTTCAGGTAAAGATGTAAAGACACAAGTGCATCGTGCAAATAAGTTTTAATAAATTTGACGAAAAGGCGCAGCGTGCACATATGTTTTTGGAGGGCGTGCACACGTGTTTTTGGAAGACGTGCATATATGTTCTAATGAATTTGATAATAATTTTGTTTTTGAATTGTATTTTATTCAATATCAAAATTTGTATTTGATATTTATGTTGTTGATTTGTTATAAATTTAAAGGTTACATGATATGTTTATGTTTTTTGTTACAAAATTTCAGAGATTAGATAATGTACGCTAGAAACATATGTGCAATTACCCTTTTAAGAAATACAAACATATATGCAATTACCATTTCAAGCAAAAAAATGTACGTTAAAAACATATAAAATTTACGATATTTAAGAAAAACACATATGCAATTGGTTTTTTTAATCTGAAAACATATATACTGAAAAAATATAAAATCAAAAAAAAATTCCAAAATTAAGAGGTTTTAAAAACGTTTTTTTAATTAAAAATGCAAAAAGAAAAATCAAAATGTGTTTTGACTATTATACCCTTTTGAATTAAGAAAAAATATTTATTAATACTAAAATCCTCTTGTTTAAAGTGGTTCTGTAGGTTCTGTATAAAAAAATAGTTTTGTATTGAATGGTCCCCTATATATATATATATATATGTATATATATATATATATATATAAATAAATATATATACACAACATAAGACAACCTATGCTAAGCCCGCCCGATGGGCGTGGCATTACTATTGAATTATTGTTTATATTTTTTTGTTTCGCTAAATATTGGATATTTAAAACTTGTATATTAACAAAAAAAAAAAAGAATTAAAGATAGTAGTAATGTTTTGTAATTTATTTGTATTATGTTTATTGAAAATTATATATGACCAAACATTAAATGACTTATACATTAAGTAATAAAAAATAGAAGTTAACATTTTTTAAACGTTGTTGTTTGATGAGTTTAGTTGTTAATAACGAAAGAGCATGTAATAAATTGTTAGTGATATGTATATATATATATATATATATATATATATATATATATATATATATATATATATATATATATATATATATATATATAAAAAGTATATAGGGGACTTGTTATGTTTTCAGAACCAATCTTAATAAATGGCGAGAACTCGACAGAACGTCCTTTCAACCAATCATATTTTTTAGATATTAAAGATTTTAAATTTATCTTAAAGGGTATAATGGTAAAAGTCAATTTCTATTTTATTTATGAAATTTTTATAAATTCGTTTTTTAAAATCACATAATTTTAGGATCTAATTTTTTTTACTTTTGTTTTTTTTGGCAGCAAACAAGTTTTTAGAAATTAAAAAAAAAATTCTATTGTTTTTTTTACAAGTTTTAAATTAAATAGAATATTTTTTCCATTGTTTTTTTATAAGCTTTTGAGAAAGTCAAGTGCATATATGTTTTTTAAGATTGTAAGTCTAACATGTTTAATCATAATTTTTTGTTTAAAAACTTAATTACATATTTAGTATATACTCTAACTTTAAAGTTTAAAAGTAACCATAGAAACATTATACATCTTACCTCAAAATTTACAAGCCAATAACCAAAATATCATATACAAAATTTGATATTAAATGATATACAATAAAAAAACATGTATGTATCAAAACATGTGTTTCTCATCAAATTCAATAGAACATGCATGTCATCCAAAAACATATATGTAAGTCTTTCAAGAACATGTATGCACGTTATCAAGAACAAAAGTGCATTTCTTCATCTTCATCGCACGCCGTCTAAAAAACATATGGGCACACCTTCAAAAAATATATATGCACGCTTTTCGAGAACACTTGTGCACGCCTTCCAAGTCTTTAAAGAACATGTATGCACGTCTTCAAGAACAATAGTGCATTTCTTCATCTTCATCACACGCCGCTTAAAAAACATACGTGCACACCTTCCAAAAACATATATGCACGCTTTTTGAGAACATTTGTGCATGCCTTGCAACAACACAAGTACATTCATTTATCATCTTTATCACATAGTCTTTCTTATCACTGAGCCATCCTCGCTAAAACATCTAAAATCAAGAAAAAAAACTAATTAAACTTTAAACTAAAACAAAAATCAATTCAAACACAAGTACATTCATTTATCATCTTTATCACATAGTCTTTCTTATCATTGAGTCCGTATAGTCAAACCATTCTCAGCCACAAAATTAACTAAAGCATAGTCCTTTATCACAACCTACATAAAATAATGCATTTTAAAAGAACATATATGCACACCACTTCAATAATTTCATATCAATCTTAAAACATATATGCACATGCCTCAATTGATTTTATATCAAGCATAAAAAACGTATGCTTACCCCTTTAATAATTTCATATGAACGTTAAAACATATATGCACACCCCCCTCAATTGATTTTATATTTACCATAAAACACATATGCACATTTCTTTCAAGTATGTGTGCACGCTTTCGAGAAACATACATGCGCACCTTCAAAGAACATATGTGTACTTCGAGTTTTTCACCAAATTCGCTAGAACATATATGCACGTCTTCAAAGAACATACATGCACGCCTTTAAAGAACATACCCAAAAAACAAGTAACCCACAAACAAATGAAAAACAAAGCTTTTAATATACCGTAATTTATTTCATTACCAACAAATATAAAACAAAGATTTTAGTATATTGTATTTTATTTTGTTACCGGATCGAAACACTTACTGACACATAAACATTATCTAATATGTGAGCCGTTATTTACTTGAGTATAAAATATAAATGTCTCCATATTTGTATCTCATAACAACAAACAATCACAAGAAACAAAACTCAGTCATAAACAAACATGTACGGTTTTAGTCAAGTTGGTTGAACATATCACATGTATATCTTTTTTGCAATATATTTTGTTTAATAAATAAATACTCAATGTAAAACAAATTCGTTTATCATAACAACTATTCGTAAACTAATTAAATGTTCAGCCAACTTGACTAATTAGTAACCTGTAAGTTGCAACACATCTTTTTTGCGTACCACATGACTAATTAGTAACATGTGAGTTGCAATACATTTAATTTAATGTAAAACAAATAACTAAAAGTGTGTTAATATTTTAACTATAAAATTGAACTTGTGGCATAAACAAATTAGTTAACACATGACCAGTTGGTAGCTAAGGACCAACAATACACGTCTCTGTTATGGATTATAGGATAAAAACACGATTTAGAAACAAAAAAGCAAAAGCAAGCCGTGAAACACAAACAATATAATTGAACTTTAAAACTTACCTTAGATCATCACGAAGAATACAACAACCAGGCGTGTGTACCTCTATATTTGTCAACAAATCGATTGAAGGTATCCAAGAAAAACCCTTTTCACAGATCGAGAGTCTAACAAATACATATATCCAAGAAAAAACACTTTTCATAGATCGGATGTTTAAGGGTGTTGAAATCGCAAACCATATTAATGAACACCCTTACCGGCGGCGGCCGTGAATTAGGGTTGTAGGAGAGGGGAGGCGGTATTTTTGAAAAAGAGAAATAAAAAGAGAAATAAGAAGGCGTACCTCCGTGTATTTTGCTTATTAAATTGAATGCAATTAATATTATTAAAAAGAGAATACCGAAATTGCCATTACATATTATTTCCCAGCCAAAAGAAAGTTTTCCTTAATTACAAAAATTCCATACTGCATTCATATATTGTACTTTATGTATTAATATTAGTAAAAAGGGTGGTTCTATAAGTTCTTTCACCAAAAATAGTTCTGAAAAGAATGTCTCAATATATATATATATATATAATCTAAAATGCAAATATAATCGTAATAAGCGTATATGTCCATATTATTATTTCCATATTTATGTGACCAATTAGTGCAAATACTATTTCTCTAAATAATTTCCAAAAATAATTTCACATAAAAACAAGAAAATAATACATATATAGGCGACATTTTTTACATATTATTTATGTTTTTTATGTAATTACTACGCTATAT
>BQNB010087147.1:4394-27993 GCA_026074375.1 Tanacetum coccineum
CTTAATGGCAATTCATACACTAGTAGTCCACTAACCAAGTCTTTACCAATTAATCGAGAATGTACTCGTTGATCCCAAGGTCACGTGTTGGTCTAACTAAGCTTACAATCTAAGGGCAAAGATGGGTTGTTATTTGTAATCCTATTGGTCTAGATGTATAATTCACTATATGGAGAGCTATCCCGACATCTAGATTACTTGGTCCGTATCACTAGATCTAGTTAAATGATAGGTCGCATATAAAAGTACGTAAACCAATATATATTGATAAACATAAACAAGCAATCAATGATAAATTAAGCAATCGAGATAAACAAACTAAACATTTAGATCTTCATAATAATGGCTAATACCCGAAGGTATTAGCCTTCAAACATCATAATCACTACAAGAGTAATAATTTAACCAAGGTAAACTAACCGAGTTAACGATTGATACCAAAAACAGAACGATTACAAGAGTATAGGAGATTACAAGTTGATTCATATTGAATTAATCACGTTGCAAGACCTCTTCTGCTCTTCTTCTCCTTTGAAAATCAATTTTTGTAGTTTAGGTATCAAAAATATGACTTCGCACACTAAAAACTCGTTTTTGAGTTTTCTATTTATAAGGTATGGAAAAAGGTCGATACGGCGTATCGAGAGTCTTCGATATGGCGTATTGGGGATTTCTTAGAGTAGGGACCATGTTTGATATCTTCTAGAATATTTTATTTCCATATGGCTTAAATACGGCGTATTGGTCTTTCCTGGATACGGCATATTAGATCTTGTTTCCTTCGCGGTCTTTGGTAAAGTGTAGGCACAGATACGCTGTATCTTACTTGATGGATACGGCATATTGGTTGTCAGAATAGTAATCTTCAAATATCTTCGTTTAAGCTCTGGAATGCGTGCCTTTTTGCTAATCTTTACCAAGTACTCCATAATTACTGCAATTCTCAAATACAATCGCTTAAGTAATAATTCTTTGCAATAATTATACAAAATAGGTTATTTACATGGGATAAATGGTGCTATAAAAGTGACGTTATTTGATGTCATTAAATATCCCCCACTTGAATCCTACTTGTCCTCAAGTAACCTTTAGAAGTTTATGAAAATGTATCCCTAAGGATTTTTCCGGTTAAGCATTTATTTGATCTATAACAAATACACAACCAAACACCTCACGAAATAGGAAGATGAAAACACTCAAATCACTCAACTAATCTATGTGGTAACATGTAACTAATTCGCTTAATTGCTCGGTCGTGATGAGTATTCTATCATAGGCTTGGTAAGGATACACATCTCCACCACTAGAGCTAAGGAGTAACAAGTTTATAAAGGTAAAATAGGTTTTTATTATAAGGCTTAGGGTTGATCATTCTATAATCTTTCACCAAAAGTACCACACCAACAAGGCAGCTAAAGCACACATACATGGCCGTAACGATGAAATAGACATGTGTGTTCGATCACATCCTCATTCGAGTTTAACCAAGGGCTAGGAGGAAGAATGATATAGGGTAGGGATCTTATAACTTTCACCAATAGTAATAAACCAACAAGGCAGCTGATAAATGCATACATGGCCGTAATGACGAAATAGACATGCATGCTCGTAAACATCCCCATTCACGTAAAACCCATGGTTAATGATTAGGAAGGGGAATTAAATTGTTGTTAAACAAAAATTACGAAACAAATAAACTAGGTCCAAGATATATGTGATAACCGGCATTATTCCCAGGGTTAAGTATTATAAAATATTATAGTTTTGTATTTTGAAGTCTTTCGATCTTGACAGTTTTCCTGATGAAAGCTGAAAAGTTGACTTCTGTTGACTATATTGCGTGAAAGCGGTTTCGGTTTAACCAGGAGTTTTGTTGAAGTTTAGAGTTTTTAAATGAATCATTTATGATTTGTTTTCCTATTTTAAAGTGGTTTTGAGGTTTTCAGTGCTTTCCGAGAAGTTTTCTCGCGTTTAGCGAAAAAAAATCGTCACGCAGCGCGTACCAGCACGACAGTTTATTAAGTATGGAGATTTATGAGGTTGGGAATGTGTTAATGGGTTTATTTATTTAATAAATTCATAATAATGAAATAACGGTGATTTAAATTGTGAATCGTGAGTTGGAGATTTGAAAGTTATTAGAAAACGGTTGTTTTGGCGAAATTCAGTAAAAGACCGTTACGGTCGTAAAAAGGTAAAATTTTGGTCAAATGCGAGTTGTGAAACCCTATTTTGAGGTTTGAAGTGTTTTTAAATTGATGAGCAAGGTTCGATCAAGTTTTGTTAAAAATTTATATTTTTCAGTCCGGAGTCGGCCGGCAACGGCTCAAATTGGATTTTTAAACAAATTAATGAGATAGGTGTCATGTGAATAACCCAGGTTTATGGAAAAATGATTTTGGACGCAATGAAAACATTAACTAAGTATGGTTGACGTTTTAAAGATATGAAAATTTGGTTTTTAAGTGATCCCGACACAAAAAGTTAAACCCGAACCCGTCTTCGGATTCCATTTAGGCGTGTGCAAGCAAAGGGAACAACAAGGCTAAATTTTAGCTAAGTTTTCCACCCTTAGTACCCATTTATGCTTCCATTCACCTTATATTCTCACATACATGTTCCATAAACCTAACAAATGGATATAATTCCTAAAGGATTGGCTCTACGGGTTGTTTTAGGGGTATCTTACTCTTAAAATGAGAGTAAACAAAGGGTTTATACGGGGGTTAACTAACCAGTGTAGTTAGTTAATAAAACAACATGTAAATGCTTTTGGGGTATAATCTTAAAAATTTACCAATTTAAACAAGTTACTTCATCTAAATCCATAGTACTCATTATTGTGGTCTCGAATAGATATACCAAGCCAAGTTATAAAGTCTACAACATCACCAGCACACTCATATTTTTATGGAATTTGGGTAAACATTTGGAAAAGGATAAGGAAATCCTTACAATATCTAACAAGAGTTATTGTGTGCGGGTTATGTATCAAGTAATTTCACAAATGTATGCTTGAAACAAATTTAAATTTGAGCATAATTTTAGCATTTTAGTGTGAAAAATAGGACCAGTATCATTCTAATTCCCATCCCCCCACTTGAATTATACAACGTCCTCGTTGTATAGATAAAACATTAAAAACAGGAATTTAAAAGAATTAGAATTAGAAACTCCCTTGATATTTTGGTCGGTAGATTCTTCATGTTGAGTTTGTGAGTAAGATTGTGTGTTGAAAAGCCGTCTTAAAGTTCAAGACTCTAACACTTCAAGATTTCCATATTTGTAAATTATCCACCAACATTCATCGATTTTCTTTCACGAGGTCCTGTATAAATTCTCAGAAAACAAATGCAATTCTATCTCCGTGTATTCATTTGTCTAGACTTGAAATAAATACCTAAAACTATACAGGCAGTCGATATGCCGTATCCATACCTTAGGATACGCCGTATTGATACCTGTATCGAATACGCTGTATTCGTTTAACGAATACGCCGTATAGACTTGCGGGAAAAATACAGATTGGAAAACGTCCAGAAAGGTCAATAATGCCGTATCCATGAGTTTGGATACGCGTATAGACAGTCTGGGAGACAGACTCGATAAAAATTAAAATTAACATTTCGTGTTGTCCTCCCGGCAAGGACATTTGTTACGAAAAAAGTCTTGTAGAAGTTGACTTACCCCAATTTAATCCCATCCTTATAAATAACAATTAGGGACGTACGTGGATGCCAAATGGCACATACAAATTCTTGATTATGAACACATCCCTTTGATATTAATAATCGACAGTCATGATATTAAGATTTAATTCCTTGATAAAAATTCTAATTTTGAAAAATTTATTAGATGTATCATGACTTGTTTCCAAAAGCTTATTTGACCCTTGTGCATAGGCACCAACATCCGTATTCATTACATTATCCCCCAAAGATTGTTTTATATTGATTTTTTCATCATCATTGTCCTTATTTGATTTTGAATCATCGGTATAAATTACGTTGAAAGGAAATAGATCATTAAAGTATAAAACATTTTGTTCCTCTTTATCACATTCGGACAATGATGTTTCATCTTTCAAATCAAATTCATCGATATGTTGAGGGCATAAAGTTGGTTCAGTTGAGAGATCCAATTTAGACGTTAGAGCATCATTATAAACAATGGCTGGAAATTCATTCTCAAAATCTTTAAAGAAGTATAAAACATCAATACAACTGACCGTAGACTCGGGTGATGGAAACAAAGGCATATTAACTTTTTCATTATCATTTTCTGAATCCGTTTTCAAATCATTGGTAGAAATTATTTTATAAGAAAATGAGTTTTTGTCAAAAACTACCGAGTAATCTTCATCGTCAAAATCGTCAAACAAAATTCTAAAGTCAATTTCATCATTAAGGGAACCTACAGTGGTCACAAAGTATACGTGTAATCCATTGATGTTTACTATCATTGAAAGACTATAGCTCTGGAATTCGTTCATCACGTGATCTGATTTCGTAAACCGTCTCCATCCCGTACCAGATCCTACCATACTTAGCAGTTTTCCAGTTAAACACTTTCCTACGTTTTCGAGCTTTTTCTTCCTCAAGCTTGATGTATTCCTCCATAGTAATGTTCGGATCGTCCATCGTGTAATAAACTTAATAGGGCAGAAAATCATCAAATATCAAACACGTCGTATTCAGTAAACTAAATACGCCGTAATATATAAATAGAATAAACAAACAGAAATATAAATTAATCTAAACTATAATAATCCTAAGGGTTAGATCTAATCTAATGCTAAAAACCAAAATATCAAATAAAAATCAAGATCAATTCTCACTCCCCAGCAACGGCGCCAAAAAGTTGATGTGTTGTAGTTAGGGGTATGATTTGTGATTCAAGTTTTAAAATTTTATTTTGCCGACTTAACCAAAAACAACACTTTAACGGGCAGTGTACCCGATCGATGGGACTTTCATGGTAAGTAGGGTGTCGAACACTTGGAGCGAAGTTAAATCTTTTTGAATTTATTAATACTTTGGTTTTTCTAGTCTAAGTTAGTCTAATCTATGCTAAACTTATGTTAATCCTAAATCTAATGGATAAAGGGGGTTTTCAGTCTGAGATACCGGCACAGGTTTTGTGGTGACTAAAATCAATTCAAGACACTTTAACCCACGCAATCAAATTAACAAAAGATAAAAAAGCGGTCTAGCCAAATATAAGAAAACTGTATTAACCATTATTAATCCAATCAGAACGTTGGTTTGTTTATTAGTGCAATGATTACTTATCTTGAGGCGGCATATCATTCTTAAGACTTAGGCGTTACTTCTTCCTAAGACCTAGACATGTAGAATTTTGTCATAATTAAATGCATCCGCATAAAGAATCCTAATTTGCTGATTATAATCTATCTTAGGGATTAAGGCAATAGTGATATTGTTAAACCCTAGCTCATAGAGACTTTACCCACTTACTGCTTAACGGCTCTTTATATACTAGTAGTCCATTGTCCGAGTCTTTACCAATTGATTAGAACGTACTCGTTAAAACCAAGGTCACCTTATGGCTTAACCAAGCTCACAATCAAAGGGCAAAGATAGGTCAATATTTGTGATCATATGATTCTAGATATATAAATTACAATATGGAGAGCTATCCCGGACTCTTAGCCTACGCTCAAACAACACCGAAGTGGCAACGCATTAAATATGTAGGACTCAAACCAGTTGAATGATAGGTTATATGTAAGAACGTAAACAAGTATGATGATAAACATAAACAAGCAATTCAACGATAAATTAAGAAATCGAGATAAATAAACCAAACATTAAGATCTTCATAACAACGGCTAATACCCGAAGGTATTAGCCTTCAAACATCATAGTTTATACAAGAGTAATGGTTTAGCCAAGGTAAACTAACCGAGTTAAATGATACCAAAAACTGAATCATTACAAGAGTATAAGAAATTACACATTGTCTCCTATGGAATGGATCGCGTTGCTCGACCTCTTCTGCTCTTTTTCTCCTCTGAAAATCAACTTTTATGGTTTAGGCATCGAGAATATGATTTAGCACACTTAAAACTCATTTTTGAGTTTTCTATTTATAAGGTTTGGAGTTGGTGTCGATACGGCGTATCTAAGGTCTTGGATACGATGTATTAGGGGTTTCTTGGTGTAGGGACCACGTTTGATATCTTCTAGAATAATTTATTCCTGTGTAGCTTAAATTTAGCGTATTGGTGTTCCTTGATACGACGTATTGGATCTTGTGGTGTTCGTGGTCTTGGGTGAGTGCAGGCACAGATACGCCGTATCTTCGTTGATGGATACGGCGTATTGGTCTTCAGAACTATAATCTTCAAATATCTTCGTTTAAGTTCCAGAATGCGTGCCTTTTAGTCAACTTTCACCAAGTACTCCAAAATTACTGCAACTCTCAAATATAAAGGATTAAGTAACAATTCTTTGAAATAATTATACAAAATGGGTTAATTACATAGGATAAATGATGTTATAAAATAGACATTATTTGATGTCATCAATGCACAACTGAAGGTTACTGCTATCAAATTTAATGGTACAGTTTTCACAAAGGTAGTGATATGTGTGAAAGCACATATCCTTTTTATATCAAAAATGACCCATAAAAGACAAAATTGTGCATAAAATGCTTGTATATTGCTTGTTTTGTCTTTGTGATTGTGTAGGTACAAATATTGCAAAAATCATAAGAAAACGGTCAAAGCCGGACAAACACGGACACAGGAAAGGAAAGAATGCTCAAGAGCCGGGTATTTGATAGCAAGAAAGGACAAAAGTCAGCTCAAAGTTAACTCTTGGTCAACATTGGTCAACAAAAGTCAAAGAGTCAAACCTGGTCAAACACAAAAGGACAAAACTTTAAAAAAGAGTCGTTTATGAAAATAAGTTATCATTCATTATTTCTTCAGAGTTTTTACAAACGAGAGGTTCCCAAAATCTATACAATAAAGTTTGAATGATAACGGTTTTTCCATTGTCATGTCCTCGCCACTCCGTGCCATTAGTTACCTGAGATAAAACATGCTAACAAGTCAACACAAAGGTTGAGTGAAATCCATAGGTTTAAGTAATATAATTTGAATGCAAATGTGATATTCGGGTTACGTTGATATATACCCGGTATTGAAAACATAATTTATTATTGCCATTAGCTCATGAATCCGATGCCTTTGGTTATAATGATAATATTGCCCCCGAGGGCAACTTTGGCCAAAATACCCGGCGTGATTTTCCTAAGATGTGCAATTGGTTTATAGTTACTGGATACACCAACGAGAGTCCCAGCCCAAATATATATATTCACAATATTCGCGCTTACTACGGAGAGTAATTAACGGTTCATGATTGGGGACTTAAAGGCAAAGCAGTTACTTAGGCAATAGTAAATTGAAATAGCATGTAGAAATAATTGCATTCATGTTTAAAGCATGTATCTTCACCCTCGCGTTTATAAAAAATATTGAAATAGCTAGGCTATTAACTCACACTAAAAGTTATAGGAAAATTTGAAAGCAATGAATATGAAATGTGAATAGTAACGGCTTCGTCAATGGCAACCTAGGAAATGTATGTCAATAGTCTTAGTTTGGATTGGAAAATGTACGATTTTACAATGATGCTGTTTGAATATCAAAATTATCATAATCACTGTTTCGGGGGCCATCATAATTCAGAAGTCATTCATGTAACGTTTGTAGAGCTAGGGGCACTTTAAAATCGTAAACCCAACAACTCAGAACCAGAACGTAATACCAAATGAAACTTCCTTAATATGAAGCTCCCACTAGTAATTGTGGTATGATATAGATCCGAAACATGATTTTTTGAAAGCAATCGAAGATGAATGATATAAGTATTAGAACATAAGCAATTTTAAGCAATTTATTTTAATATCTGGAGAATGTTAAGCCACGAGGAGCTTTAATTAAAGATATGCCTGGTAATGTTATGAAAATGATATTATACATTTTCAAAATGGTTACATTTTTGAGATCCCTAGGGTTTTTAGAAAATTGCAAGTTAGACCCCTAGGGTTTGGATTATTAAACGACTTGGTGTCCCTTTAACATTTATTGATAAACCAAGTAATCCTTTGTACTTTAAAAAGTGAACATAAAAGACCACCGAATATTATAACTTAGATAAAAATGACACTTTAGTCCTTTTATGTTAATAAGTTCGTGAAATTTACGGATATATACCCTTGCATGGATTATAAAAACAAAACATTTTCTAAATTACCATGCAAGCTTAATTTAACATTTCAATAGTCTTTATTAAGTTATAATAAACTACAATAGTAAGATTTAAACACAACAAAATGTTTAAATTAAATGATTTCATTAAGCTAAAAAATGAAAATCGAGGCGCGGGTTTTAAGATTAAATCTTCATGACTAATCAAAGACTTATTTTAATATTATATAAGTCTATTAGGATAGAATATATACAATATTTTTAACAATTTACTCATATTTTTAAGTAAAAACATGAAAATAGGTTCGGTGTACGTTTTGGATCAAAAAAAAGTCATAACACTTAGGTTTTTTGAGTTCAAAGCTTTATATTATGATTTTAAGCAAGAACATAAGAACATTATGACAAATATGAAAGAAGAACATAAGCTTAGAAAACCTGTTTGAGCTTTTAGCAAGGAAAATTGTCAGAACCGGGGACTTTCATCTTCGTACGGCTAGAGTAAACGACTACCCGGGCTTCTTTCTTGGTTTCTTTTGCTTCCTTTCTGTACTTGAGCTTCTTAAGGATCTATTAGAATCATTTTAGCAAGAGTTTTGCTACTATGAAGGTTATAGAGGAGGAAGTGTGGGATGAAGAAAAATTAAGACATATTAGTTCCTATATTATACCCATTTGAAGGTAAATGAGCTAAGCACGCTTCATGAACTGGTTTAGGACACATTAGGAGGTCTATAGGGGGATGAGGAGGTTCATAGTATGTGTTGGTTAAGCAGAAACTAGCTTGTATTGTTTTGTTTCTCTTTCTTTGTCGCGGCTAAGATAGAGAAACAAGGATGCATGTGATGAATTTAATACAATATAAATGGAAGATATTTTGAAGAGAGGTTCTTGTAAACATCTAGGGAGGTAAGGTTCTTGTCATTGAGGTGCTTGGTTGCAAGAAAAATAGTTAAAATGGGTTATTTTGCAAGGGTTTTGGTTTCGGGTTTCATGCTAGGGCACATTTTATGGTTCGTGTTGAGTTTTCTAGCTTGAAAAGTTGTATACATTTGATTATTAATGAATGTTTACTGACCTAGGACTTATATTAAGGATTATAATCAAGATTTTATAGGTGGTTTGAGTTAAAATGGGTAGAAAATGAGAAAACGGGTCAAAGTCACAATTAGGGCACAATAAGGGCACAATTAGGGTTTTCTGGATTCGTTTCTTGGATAATTGAAATAGAATGATGAAATGATGATGGAGTATGATTGAGGATGTTGTAATTCATGTTATTATAACTTATTTAAGAGTTGGTTTAGGTTTACAATGGGTAAAAATCAAGAAACGGGTCATGGTTTAGAAACTAGCTCGGTTTTAGGGTTTAGGGTTTTGAATATGGGGTTTGAATGTAAAAAGATGTATGAAAGCTTATGAATGTAATATTTAGGGTTTATATATTGTACACAAGTAGTGGTAAAGAAATTAGAATGAAAACGGAGGTAAAACGGCTATTTTAGGGATTGAGCTTAATGACTTATGCATTGAGCTTTTAAGGACTTGTACTTTGATTTAAAGAGATTATATATTTCAAATGAGATGTTATATTACTTTTACATATGCTTTAGTAGCTTGTGCATTCACTTTAGGGGTTAACCCTTCCATGAGATTAGGGTTTAGGGCATCCGATAATGGTTTAAAGCCCGTTTTGATATGATGTTGCAAATGGTACCTTTTAGGAATAACGTACCTTGTAATAATGATATTATGATATTGACTTGATATGTTTATGATGATATTTCTTGACAGTATCATGAAGATAGTGATTGCCATATGTAAAGTTGTGACCGATTCCTTAACTTGAGTGATTAGGTTATGATGCATATTGAGATATTGGCAAAGTAATGTAATGTAATAAAGCGAAAAATTTCCCTAAAAAAGGTGAGTTCATATATAATTGATAGATTGTACATCATCTAACTTAATAGATGGATATTTACATTTAGGAAAATTGAGGGTTGTTATAGTCTCCACCCCTTACAGAAATCTCGTCCCGAGATTTAATTGAACTTGAAGTGATGATTGAAAATAGATAAGGATATTTGGAACGAATTTCGTCTTCACGTTCCCATGTAAATTTTGGTCCACTTTTAGAGTTCCATCGTACTTTGATTATAGGAATACGACTTCGCTTGAGTTGCTTGATTTCACGGTCCATAACTTCCACTGGTTCTTCTACAAAGTTGGAGTTATGTCAATCGATGTAGAAGTTCTTTCATTGAATTAAGAGATTTCGTTGGAAAATAAGCATTTCTTAAGATTCGAAACGTGGAAAGTATTGTGGATACTAACTTAAGGCCTCTTCAGGAAGCACCAAGTTTGTATGTCACTGGGCCCATTCGTTCAAGGATTTTTGAATGGTCCAATGTAAATCGTGGATTTAATCTTTCCTGTTTTCCGAATCTGAAAGATACCCTTCGAGGTGTATACTTTCAACATAACACGATCGCTAACTTGAAATTCTAAAGGCTTCCGTCTTAAATTGGTATAACTTCTTTATCGATCTCTTGCAGCTTGCAAGCGTTGACAAATTTGTACGATCTTTTCAGTGGTTTCTTGAATTATTTCTGGTCTCCAATGTAAGTTTGAGAATCTCAACTTCGGGCCCAGCAAACAGGTAACTACACTTTCTGTCCATAAAGTGCTTCGAAACGGTGCTGCCTTGATACTGTCATGATAACGTTGTTTACAAAAATTCGACCAATGGTAAAATGTTTAATCCCGATCCTTTTCCAAAATATGATGACATAAGTCTCCCGTAGCATTCTTCGAGTTGAATTTGGATGTTCTTTTACTTGTCCATGGTTTTCCAGGGTTGATTATGCTGTACTCATGTCTAATTGAGTACCTAAAGCATTTTGCAATGACTGCCAAAATCTGGATGTGAAATGACTGTCACGATCCGAGATGATAGAGATTGGCACGCCATGTCGAGAGACTATTTCTTCAGATGTATAACTCTCCGTAAGAGTTTTCCATACTATCAGAGCGCACGAATGGTATGGAAATGAGATGATTTTGGTAAGACGCTCGACAATGACCCAGATGGCATCATGTCCGATTTGAGGTTTTGGGAGCTTTGTAACAAAATCCAAATTGTTAGCCTTTCCATTTCCACATAAGAATTCCTGGTTTGTTACCAATAAGCAATTGCTTTTGACATTCTGCTTTAACTCTAGAACATGTCAAACACTTGCTAACATATTCTACGATGATTGCCTTCATGTTAGGCCACCAATAGAGTTTCTTTAAGTCGTGGTACATCTTATCAGAACCCGGGTGAATAGAATATTTTGATTTATGAGACTCATGCATGATTAAGTCTCTTAAACCGCCAAAAAGTGGTAACCAGCTTTGGTTTTTGATACAACGAGTTCCATCAGGACGAATTTCAAATGATTTGTCCATTCCTCGTAGGTTCTCGTTTTTGACATTTTCTTCCTTGAGGGCTTCATTTTGGGCTTCGAGGATTTGAGATGGTAATTTTAGATGAACGGTTAAGATTAATGCTCTGACTCGGAGGGGTTTGATTCTTTTCTTTCGACTTAAGGCATCTGCTACAACATTTGCCTTTCCTGGATGATAACAAATTTCACAATCATAATCTTGTCGAGTAGTTTTTCAACCATCGGCGTTTGCCCATCATATTAAATATCTTTTTGACGAAGAAATATGTTGAAGGCTTTTGGTGATCAAACTGTTACAGACTTTGTACCGTATAGATAGGTGTCATCCAATTTTTAAGAGCGTATATACTGCTGCCAAATTCGAGAACCGTGAGTAGTATGTTTACACTTTCATGAGGTTTTTGAGTTGTCGAGATGCAAAATCATGAACTTTTTCTCGTTGCATTAGTACAGCTCCTAACCCTTTGAAGAAGATGCCACACATAAACGACAAAATTATTGTTTCCTACTGGTAATAGACTAAGATTGGTGCTTCACAGATTTTTTGTTTAAGGAGTTGAAAAGCTGATTCTGTTCGCTTTGCCCCAGATATAACACTTGGTTTTTTTGGGTTAAATTTAGTCAAAGGGCATTGCAATCTTTGAAAAAAAAACCTTCGATAAATATTCGGTAAGCTGGCGAGTCTAAGAATAACGCACTTCTGTGAGGTGTAGTAAGGAGACGTCCAATTCTTAAAAAACAGCTTTGAATTTGGCAGGGTCAACATGAAGTCCCTTTATTAACGATGATATGAACCAAGAAATTGCACATATGTATCCAGAAATCACATTTCGAGAACTGGCATACCAATTTCTCTTTTGTTCGGATTAATTCCAAATTATAAATTCTGAGATGACTTGCATGTTCTTCTTTGCGGTTGCAAGAATAGATAAGAATATCATTGATGAATACAATTATAAACTTATCCAGATAAGGTTTACAAACACAATTCATGAGATCCATGAATACAGCAGGTGCATTTGTTAAACCAAATGGCTTGACTTGAAATTCATAGTGTCTGTATCTCGTTTTGAAAGCAGTCTTGGGAATATCTTTTCCGCTTACTCTTAGTTGATGATAACCAGATCTTAAGTATCGATTTTGAATAAACGCTTGAGACCTTGAAGTTGAACGAATAAGTCATCGATCCTGGGCAATGGGTAACGATTCTTTATAGTAAGTTTATTCAACTCTCGGTAATCGATAACGATTCTGAAAGATCCATCTTTCTTTTTAACAAATAAGACAGGAGCTCCCCAAGGCGATGTACTTGGTCGAATGAAACCGAGGGGGGGGGGGGGGGGGTGGGGGGGGGGGGGGGGGGGGGGGGGGGGGGTCCGGTTAGTTCTTGAAGTTGGTTAGATAACTCCTGCATTTCTGAAGGAGCTAATCTATAAGGTGTTCGAGCTACAGGTGTTGCTCTGGGGATTAAGTCGATTTGGAATTCTACTTGACGAACGGGAGGGATACCAGGTAGATCTTTAGGAAAGACATCTGGGAATTCTTTGACTACAGGAATGTCTTCTAGTTTCTTCTCGTCTGATTTCTTCTCCATTACTTGAATCATGAAAACTTGACAACCTCGAGATATATACCTTTCAGTTTTTATACAAGATATGAGATTTAGTCGAGTTTTACTTCAATCACCTCGAATGATTAGAGTTTCACCGTCGATAGGAATGTGAACAACTTTTTCGTCACAAAGAATTTTGGCATGATACTTGGATAACCAGTCCATACCGATGACAACGTCGAAACTACCAAGCTTAATTGGCATGAGATCGATTTCGAAAGGTTGATTTAGCAGGGTTAAAGTACAGCCTTTAATAACAGTGTTTGTGCGTACTAAGTTTCTGTCAGCCATTTCGATATCGTAAAAGGTATCTATTGTAACAGACGAAATTTTTAGCTTAGAGGCAAGTGATATGGATATAAAGCTTCTATCAGCTCCGGAATCAAACAATACTTTGACTAAATGCTGATTTAATAGAAACATACCCGTAACTACGTTCGGGTCTTGTTAAGCATTCCTATCTTTCAGCATGTAGGCTCTTCCATGTCATTGGATGTTGGTCTTGCGGCACTAAGGGGTATTGTATAATGCCCTTTTTCTCCACAGGCATGACATACAACTGTCACTGGTAGTTGATTACATCCAGTGGCTAGCTTCTTATTTCGGCAGTTCTTGCTCAAATGGCCCACCTTGTTGCAAATATTACATTTGCCAGTACAAGGTCCGTTTTGATGGTAATTGCACCTTTTACACAGAGGGAGATCTCTGGCATACCTACCATTTTTTGATGGAGTAACAGCATAGGCTCTACTAGTTTCTTGCCTTCGGTTTTGTTGTTGACGATTGTTGTACCGATTATTGGTGTTGCGGTAGTTGTTGTTGCTACAGGAGCTGTTGTTGAAGGTTCTTCTGTCGTCAAACTTTCTTTTGTTGTCACTTGATACTTGCATTAGAGCATGCTTAGTTACTTGATCCATTAGCCTTTGGGCTATGTTGATGGCTTCCTCTAAAGTTTGAGGTTTAGAGGCAGTGACATTTCCTTCAATGCTTCGAGGTAGTCCCCCCCCCCACCCCCCCCCCGATGAAAGCTTCCAAGAGTTATCATTGTTTGGCAACATGTTAGACATAGGAACCGTTAATCTTAGGAATCTCTAACATAAGGTTTAAGATCAATTTCCCTTTACAATCAAGATAGTAAAGTTCTTATTCCATCTTCCTGATCTCATCCGGGACAATACTTGATTCGTCAGAAGCCTTTTTAACTCAGTCAGGGTGATTTGATTACTTGCTCTATTCCCATGTCTGCATATGCATTCCACCAGGACAAGGCAACGTTAGTTAAAGTACTAGTAAGCAAATGTTACTTTGTTTCCTTCTCGGCACATCTCTACGAGAGCACACTTGATTCGGTTTGTTCAAAACAGGGAAAGAAGCCTACTGCTCCTATCCTTAACCATTAAAGTATAAAAGAAGTGTTGACAGCGAAATGAACTCTTTTATTTTCTCGTTTTCACTTTCAGGAGTTCCAAGTAGGACCGTGTTCCTAGTTGGGATACTAGCACTTGCCATTGTCTCAGCTTGAGCTTCCTAGAGCCGATGTGACACTATCATCAACTAACTTTCAAAAGGCGTCTTAAGTCATAGGTCGGTGGCTTCCGTTGTTGATGCACTTTTTGGAGACATTCAACCACAAAGATAACTCACGTAATAAAGAATGTAATCACAAGTATAATGCTTTCTTCTTAAAATAATTAAGAAAATGCTTATTCTTGAAATGCTTAAGGAAAAATGGCTTCATTTAAGCATTTTTAACAATGTGATATCTAAATGTTATGTATGATGAGAAGTATGATGGATCAAATGAGGAATGAATGATGAATAAATGATGAATGAATAAGGTGGTAAGAAACTAACAAGTAGATAACGGGAATATGCTTTGTATTTAAAGAACAACTTGCCTTCAGTACTAGACATAGTCAAGATTTGACAAGTGTTTTATTAATACCACACATCTCGTGTCATGTTAAGCTAAAAACTGAAATTTAAGACTAGAAACAGGATGATCATTCCATGCGGTTCTGAAGTTCGATGATGGAGTTCCATGATATTTTTCTATGTCTTCCTTGGGTGACTGAGTTTCCATAATCAGTGAAAACTTCAGCTAATCAACAATACTGTTGCGATTGCAAAGAGATCTTAATGGTAGGATCCCTATTTTTGCTTTCTCTGGAGTTTGGAGATCTAGGTAAGAGCTTGCTAAATTTTTTTGCTAAGGCGTCAAAATCACGGTGGATGATTATTGTTCCTTTACCGAGACCCTTCGATTGGCCAGTTTTCAATATTTCAAAAACGTTTAGTGAGGATTTCTCTAAATAACAATGGTGATACCCTGAATTTGCCTCTTCAAAGACGAATTGAATAGTTGATTTTCTAGGAAGATTTCACCCATCTTCACTCAAGAGCTTGTAGGTATGGATGGTTAGATGGAGAAAACTTGCATTGGTGGAAGAAGTCCTTCCTGTGAGAAAGGGAATTCATGAGTTTTAAGATGTATGATATTTGGAAGGCGGGATTGGTGAATTTCAGTATGAGAAAGCTTGTAAAGCTTTCATGTAAAGGATCATCGGAAATAACGAAATGGTCGTTGGGGTAAATTCCAAAAAAATTGGAAGGCACTAGAGAAAGTTTTCCCAGGAGAGGGCCGGGACATAATACGGTGAAGCCGAAGGAACATAGTTAAGGAAATTGAAGAAAAGACATCCTCCAAAATTTACAGTATGATGGTCGGAGAGAAGGACATCGTCAGCTTAACAACCCAGCCGTAAATAGACATAAGTTATTGCATTTAGTAATAAAATAGTTATGTAACTATACAATCCAATTCCGGGTAGATATAGTGGCACGCGGGACTTTCTTGGATATAAAATAAAGTAGTTATATTAAGGTTTTTAACTTGTTCTCTATAACTTGGCCTTGAATACCACATCTGAACACCCACATATTAACATATAGCAGCGGAAGCTAATTTGGGTAATACTTCAAGGAACAACATTCATCATCAAATAGAAAATGAATCAAAAAAGATCGGTTATATTAAAATAAGTATATCATTCATTATTTCATCACAGTTATTTTACAAACGAGAGGTTCCCAAAATCGGATACAAAAAGTTTGAATAGTGATAACGGTTTTTTTCATCGTCAAGTCCACGCACTAGAAACTTCCGTTCTCATTAGTTACCGTGAGATAAAACATTCTAAAAAGCAACTCAAAGGTTGAGTGAAATCCATAGTTAAAGTAATACAATTTGAATGCAAATGTGAGATATACGTTACGTTGATATAATACCCTGTATGAAAACATGAATTTATTATTTCCCATTAGCTCATAAACCGATGCTTAGGTTATTTAAGAGAAATTGCCCCTTCGGGGCACCTTTGCCAAAATACCCGCGTAATTTCTAATGATGTGCATTTGTTTATCTTTACAGATACAAACACCAACGGGGAACCCATCCCAAATTATATATATTCACACATTCGCACTTACTACGGAGAGTAATATAAGGTTCATGATCGTGTGACTTAAAGGCAAAGCATTTACTTAGGCCAAATTAAATTGAAATAGCATGTATGAAATAATTGCATTCATGTTTATAGCATGTAATCTCCCTACCCGGGTTATATAAAAAGATGATTCGAGGCTAGAACTCACCTGAACATTTATAATGGAAATTGATAACAAAGTATATGAAAATGAATAATTAACGCTCGTCACGGGCAACTTGGGAAATGTATGTCAATCTTAAGTTTGGGATTGAATATGTAAGATTTTTTACATTGATGTCGGTTTTTATATCAAAATATCATACACCGTTCGGTCGGGCCATCATAATTCCAAAGTCCTTCTAAACGTTTTATGGAGCCAATGGGCACTTTAAATCATAAACCCAACAACTTATTACAATGCGTAATACCAAGAATGAAACTTCTTAATATGAAGCACCCTAGTATTGTGGTATGATATAGAATCCGGTGACATGAATTATTTGAAACATAACGATGATGAATGAAATAATGATTGGGGGGGGGGGGGGAGAACATAACCGTTTTAAGCATTTTATTAAATATCTGGAGAAGTTTAATCAACTAGGAGCTTTAATTAACGTTATTGCTGGTAATGTTTTGAAAATGATTTATACTTTTTTTAAGAATGTTACATTTTAACCAAGGGGTTTATAAAATTTGCAGAGTAGACCCCTAGGTTTTAGCATTTTTACGAATTAGTCCTTCAACTTTTAATTGATATAGCCATTAATCCTTGTACTTTAACAAAGTGACATGAATAGACCCCTAATAGTATCTAACTGTTAGAAACAAAAATGGACACTATTAGTCCCTTTTAGTTTATAATTTCTCTAAAATTTACGATATATAGCCCCTTGCATGGATTAAAAATACAAAACATGTCCAAATTGCCAATGCAATGCTTAAATTAACATTCAATAGTCCAATTTTAAATTTATAATAAACTAAAATATGTAGATTTAACACAACATAAGTTTAATTTAACGATTCGTTAAGCTAAAAGGTAAAACGGGTCAAATTAGGGTTTAAAATTAAAACGCGCGGGTTTTAAGATTAAATTCTTTCATGACTTATCAAAGAACTTATTTTAACATTATATAAGTCTATTAGGATAGATTATAACAATAGTTTACAAGTTTAGCTCATAGTTTAAGTTAAAAAACATGAAATTAGGGTTTCGGGTGTACAGTTTTGGATCAAAAAGTCATAACACTTAGGTTTTTGAGTTCAAAGCTTTATATTATGATTTTAGCAAGAACATATGAACATTATTACATTATGAAAGCAGAACATAAGCTTAGAGAACCTGGTTTGAGCTTATAGCTAGGAAATGGGTCAGAATCGGGACTTTCAGCTTCGTACGGCTAGAGTAAACGACTCCCGGGCATCGTTACTTGGTATCTTTTTGCCTTCCTTTCTGTACTGAGACTATCTTAAGATCTATTAGAAAAATGATTAATAGCACCAAAGTTCAAATGTGACAATCGTCGGTGCCATAACAAGGATTTGGTCTTTGAGGCTTTAGACAAGACACAATTTGGAGAAGACACTATCATATCCTCAATTTACAATGTATATAGGTTGGTTTCCCGAGATCCTGAGAGTAAGTCAACACCTTCCAGATTACGAACAAAGCACGTGTGTTTTCTGAAAGCTACTTCAAGATCTGAGTCACAGAATTGACCAATAGAGAATAGATTGTGTCCTAATCCTTCCATATAATAAACCTTATTTGAAAGGCGATTTAATCCTTATTTAGAAGGCGATTTCATCCTGAATTTCAAAGGCAATTTATTACTTGGACTAAGACTAATTAATCAAATTTGCTATCGTGAATTATACGGTTTATCTCTTTGGATTGTAAAATCCCGTGAAACATTTACTTGCTTTCCTGATTTAATCAAGAATAGTAAAATCCCGTGTATTCTTAAGATCCAAAACACTTAAAACCAACTCACTTTAACACAATTACTTCTAATCACTGTCCGACCAACAAGTAATCTAATAACATCAAAGTAACAATGTCTATTCTTGCTGAATTCATGATACTCTCTGGTGGTGACTGATATGTGAGAAATCACATATCATTTCTATATCAAAAATGACCCTTAAATGATCAAAATGTGCAAAAATATGCTTGTATTTGTGTATTTTGTTGTTTGTGAATATGTAGGTACGGATAATGCAAATATCACAAGGAAATGGTCAAAAACCGGACAAACACGGATACGGGAACGGATAGAGCACAAAAGAGCCAGAAAATTGCTATCAATGGTCAACATAGTCAATCCTTGGTCAATATTGGTCAACCACAAGAAGACAAAACACTTGCAAATACCCAAAATACCCTTAATGTTAAACCAAATTCACCAAAAGCCCTAAAAACCCTAACACCGTTATCTCCTTTTTATGAAAGAGATAACGGTCGTTATCTCTTATAACTAAAAACCTTTAAAACCATTTCATCCGGCCCAATCCTTTATTATTAAAGCTCAGGCCTAAGTCAACAACCCAAATACTCGGGTCAAACAATTATATAAAAGGAAAAGGGTGGGAAATCCCGTTTTTACTATTCATCATTGTTACCAACTATTACCTCGCATCAAATAAAAGGGTAAAATACAATTGACATGGCCAAATGAAGATTCCAAGTGCCAAGCTCCACCTCAGCATCAAAAACGTCACCAAGGCTTTCTATTAGTCAAGTTAGCTCAAGGAATGACACGCGTGATTCAAAGTAACACACTCATATGATGGAAATTACACTAAATCCTTTGCTAAAGAAGCACAAGTAATCTGACACACGGATTGCCATGCTGGCAATCCGTGTGCTCACTTATTCGATCCAACGGCTTAAACAAAGGATCCAATGATTGGCATTAAAGGAAGGGACGAGATCAAAGCTTAGAGGAGCATGTTGAGAGACCTAGAAGCTTCTCTCTCAGCTATAAATACAAGACCTTTTCACTCACATCAAGATATCTAGGAGTAGTTTTATAGTAGCTTGTAATTTAGCTTATTTCTTATGTAATTTCAGCTTATGGATTTTAGTTTAATATAATTTCCTTTCCAATGATTTGTACCCAATATTAGTTATTAATTAAAGTTGTTTTCTATTAAATCTCCTTTGTTAAAATCTGTTTTCTACTTATTTGCTAAATGAATGAAAAAGTTCTTATTACTGTTTTATAAGCTCAAGCTACTCTTAAGCTACTAAAAGCTCTCTTATAAACTTGATCATCCCTTGGAATTGGATGGCTGCTGGATGATCAAGTTGGGTAATAGTCCTTGAAGGTCAAGGGTTAGGATAGATTAGGAATTGGTTTTGCTTATAGCTATAAGCTATAAGCTGTTTACATAAGCTCTGATTGAGCAAACAATCCCTGTTTAGCTGGGATTTCAGGTTCTGCATCATTTACCTTTTGTCATTTTAAATTTTCTAGTTAAACTGTTCTTACTAGCTTAGATTTGCTTATTAACTGTTTAAACTTGCTTATTAATGCTCATTTTAGTAGTTTTATGCTTATTGTGTTTGTTAGATTGTTAGATCTTAAGTTTGTTTTAAATTTCTACAAAACTGTCAAAAATACAAAAAAAATTAGCATAGATTAGTAGCTTATTAGTTCTGCTTATTCAGTGGCTTAGATCTGTTAATTAGGACTATTTTTAGCTTGTTATTATCTGGTATAACCTGTTTGTGCATTAAAACTCATCTTCATAAGCTAAAAAATGGATTTAGACTTTTTTTAAGGGGTGTTTGGCACAAGGCAGTACTAACTCAAGTTAGTACTGCCAAGGCCATTTGGTCCTTAGGATTGGTTTAAATTAACATTTGCAGGTTTATAAGATTGGATTTAAGGAAATTTATAGGTTTAAATTAGCTTTCATATATGTGATTTAGCTATAGTTAATTCTGTTAGTTTAAGCTCAGTTCTATTAGCATCATAAGCTTAAGTTTGTTTTTCTTAGAATAATTGCTCAATTTGCATTTTGGCATTTAGTTTGGTATTTTAAAAGTTGTAGAAACTAGCTCTTTACCGCAGGTTTAGTTTTGAGCTTTGATCACTATAAGTGTCAACTGCATCAGCAGTCTAAAAAAGCCAAATAGCTAATTTCTAGCTTAAAAATCAGTAGGTAAAATTAGTTTTTAACTTTTCAAATTTTGTTTACAAGTAGTTTTTAAGTCATTATCAATCTACTTAGCTTATTTTGTTTTTAAAAGTGCATGAAGCTATCTGTTTTTAAGCTCAAATTCAGCAATTTGTCTTTTCAAAAATCAAGTAATAAACTCAGCATGTACTGAGTACTTAAGCCTTTTTCAACTAGCTTTTGATTAAGCATTTGATTATCAAAATACTTTTTAAAAGTGCTTTTATGTAGCTTATTAGTCAAGGATTAAAGTAGTATAAGCTTGATTCCTATAAGGATCCAATAGCTTATCTTAAAATAAGCTCAATGTTCACCTTAAGGACTGTTTGGTTTTCAGTTTTTCTCTAAGTGCTTATTTTAGATTTCTAGATTATAGCCCTTAGTTTTTGCTTAATTTATGTTCAAATTAGCTTATCAGATTATTATTAAGTTATCTTTAGCTTATTAAGGTCATAGTTAGCTTAATTTGTCTTTTCTTAAAAAAAACAAGATCATAGTTAATCAGTAGCAAGTAGCTTTTTCAGGTAACTTTTTAACTGCTTATTTGATTTTCAAAATGTCTTTTGTTTGCTGTTTCTAGTAGTTTTTGGCCAATTATTAAGTAGGTATATGGCTTTTAGATATAAGGATCCAATAGCTTATCTTAAATTAAGTTCAAAAGTGCCCTTAAGGCCTGTTGGTTTTCAGTATTTCACTAAGAGCTTATTTGTAATCCTTTGCTTATGTCTTTTCGTTCTCATTTGCTTATTAGGTCAGTTCTAGGATAGTCATAGCTTATTTAGTCCTAAGATAGCTTATTTACGATTTTAGCTTATTTAGTTTTGTTTCAAAGTAAAAAAAATGGCTAAGTGTAGATTGTCTGACTTTTAAGCTTTTTTCTAGCTTATTAGTGACTTTTAGAAAAGTTGTTTTCACAAAAATAGCTTATTATAAGCTGTTTTACAACTTTGCTTTTCAAAGTGTTTCTAAAAAATAAAAAGGGAAGAGGGGAAATCGTAGGTGAGCAAGGCTCGAACCCATGACCTCTACCCTCCTCACCTTTTATAACACAACACACAACACATACTAACATCTCGCCCTGGGGTCTTTTTCGTTTTAAGTTTGCACATTTAATCTTTTATACACATTTGAGCTCTTTTAGTTTATAAGCTGTTTTGGCTTATTTCACAGCTTATTCGATAAGTTGTGTTTCCAAGCTTATTTTTCCTAGATTCCTCATTGTTAAAGCTATATTTCATAATTTTTTCAGGATTTTTATAAATAATTTAGTATTTTTAAACATTTAATTTCATTAAAATCGTTTTTAATTCATAAAAAAATATAAAAAAGTCAAAAAAATATAATTCTTTTTAAGAAAATTTTGTTTTGGCATTAAGAACCTAGGAAAATTAGATTAGCGTTCGTAGGGTTAAAATTGCAAAATCTTGTTTCTTAAAGAACGGGATTCAATCACGTTCATATTTTTAGTGATTTTTAGCTTAAAACTCCTTCGTTTTTAGTCTGGCTTTCTTTATTTTAGCTTTTTAGTCAATTAAGTCTTATAAAAACCAAAAAGTTCATTTTAGGCTTAATTTTGATAATATAGGGTTTTTTAGGTCCCGTTTAGGATTCCCGAATTGCATTTTTAGTTAAAATTTAATTTCCCGTTATTGTAGTTAAGTTTAATTGTCTCTTTATTTGTTCCCTATTAGGATTTTAAAAAACGAATCTTCTTCGAACCAATTCAAGTTATTGTCCAAATAACAAACGAGGTCTCAATTTCATAAATCTTTGGGAAAACGACCCGGTAATCACTTACCGGTTTCTTACGTGTGATATTTTTGTGTAGATTTTTACTTTTAATCTTTGTCCTCAAGGATTTTTAGTAATTTTCTTTATACTTATATATTATACGTATATTATATATTGATTTTCAAAGATCAATTTTTGGCGCCGCTGCCGGGGATTTGTGATTAAGATTCTTTCGTTTGAAGTTTGTTGATCGTGATTTGGAGAACCTTTCGTCTTCGAAAGTTACGCTTTTAAGAAAATAAAAAAAAAATTAAAAATACAAAAAGTTAAAAACATATTTTTTTTCTTTTTAGTATAAGTAGAAGATTATTAAATAAGAAAAATACAAAAATATTTGCTCTTCCGGATTTTTTGATTTTTCTTGTGAATTCATTAACAAAGTTGGTAAAAGAACACCAACAAATAATACCTTCAACTGAGATATGATCCATCAATAAGTTCCCGAACCAAAGATTAAAAAGGCGCATCTCTTTTGTAAAATTTATTTTACTTAAGAGAGTTACCCTAAGTTTGTTGATTATTCGGTAAACAAAAATATTTCCTTTTCTCATTTCTTTTATCATTTCATTTGTTTGTCTAGTGCATGCGCTCTAGAAATTCCAACTTTCCAAATAATTCAAATGTAACCATTCCGAGACGTCGAAATAAAAGACGTGCTCCAAACATAGTCGAACCCGAGCTTCGTACTATCATTGCACCAATGGCGGAACGTACAATGGAAGAGCTACTCCGTGCACCCACGGAAGGGTATAAAGAAGCTATCGTTTTACAGGAAATGAATGCGGATCACTTTGAAATCAAAACAAATTTGCTTAAATTGGTT
>BQNB010087148.1:0-27993 GCA_026074375.1 Tanacetum coccineum
CTCATCATAAAAGGTCAATCCTCATGAATAATTAAAACTTGTGAATTTGTATATACGTAGTGTAGACTTTATGGTGATATTAAGAAGTGCTCGAGTATAAAAATTTTAAGAATGTCTTAGTAAATTCAAAAAAATTCAAATTATTGTACTCAACACTATCTTATATACCCTCATAAATTGAGGGGGAGTATTAAAATGTTCTTTATAGATTGTTTGTAACATTTTGTCCTCGAATAGTTAATCAATTGATATCGAAAATATCAAGGGGTTAACATTTTGGATAAGGGGAGAAAATGTGATTAACCTGGATCTAACTTGTATTGAAAGATGTGATCAAATAAAATGGACTTAATGCACTCCACACCTAGCATGTACTACGATTACGATGCACATGTTAAGGGGGAGCTTTTAGTGATAATGAAAAACTCTCAAAGTGTAAACCTTTTGATATTTATATCAAACACTTTGATTGAACTTTTCAATGATTTTGGTTCTGATCGTGATGGAATACTCAAAAGACCGACCATGTACTTTAATTTATGGAGATATAAGGTGGTTAGGCATAGGTATTCAAATCCCATGATCCAACCAAAACCGGAGGGATCTACCCAGGGATATCCACTAGTTAGTGTAGATGTCCTTAGGTATGATAAAAGGAGTAAAGTGAGATTAAGGGAAGAATGCAGACTGAGATGGAGCTAACATTGGAACAAACCCAACAAGGTATTAGTTATGAAGTCTCAGTAAGCATTAAAGGGGTTGAAGAATGAAAAAGAAATGTAAAGATAATGGGTGAAAAGAAAGAAGCCCTACATACACTTAAGCAAAAACCGGGTCAATACAAAAACTGTCTGAAACACTAAGATGTTGTCCGACATTGAAGACAATCATGGACCCAGTGATGCTATGCACAACCCTTCCCAGCCACTCAAAGTCAGAAAGACTTTGTTTCAAAACTCACAGAGATTCACACATTTCTATCAACTCTCTCACTCCGAGTTAGTTGATATTGAAAAGGTGGCACTCAGCTCCAGCCTCTAATCACTAAAATCAAAGTGCACTATTGATTCTTGAGCCAAAAAGAGATCATCCATAAATCTCATTAGGACACTTGTAAAATTAAGCTTGCTAAATCACACAATGTGAATAACAAGATATATACTAAGAGTCCTATGCATTATCCTTGTGATTTGCCAGAACATCCGAGTGATTTCATTCACAATGAAGATGCAAATCCTGCTGGAGTCAACATCATACAAGCTCATGGTAGGTGACTTGTGTGATTCCTTTTGAATCAAACTTGTGACAACTGGAAAGAAATGATGGTGCAATTCTATAAGAATTAAACTTGTTCCAGGTTATGAATTGACAATTGATAATGAATTTTGAAATGATTAACACTCTCTATGTGTCACAAAACCACTTTAGCAAGTGACACGTTGATTGATTTTCAAATCAATTTTTTACTTCAATCGGTGAGATAGTAACTCGCTGGTTCACTCTTATCATGTTGTCTGCTTTGAGATGTTCCGATAATGAGAACATGCTGAGTTTGATGAATCTAATACACATGTGTTAGAAAGATTATATACTTCTGCTGGAAATCATGTCAATGAGATTATTCTTAAATTGAATCTACCTGATCACAGGTCGATCCTCACGGATTCAAAAGTTACTCCAACCAAACACGGGCGAATGACAAAGCCATATTCGTCCCCCCGCTTTATTGCTAACTGTTTTATTGCAGGAAACTTAAAGATGGTGGTAAAGGTACCTAGTTCCCGCTGACTCACAAGATTCATAGCCACAAGCTCATACCAGACTGACAAACATAAAGACATCATGAAAGCTCAAGTACATGTTTCAAGACTTTCGCTACTCTGATACCGTACGTCTTTCATGAAGTGACAAAGTATTAAAGTCAAAGAATTTCAAAGAAGTTTCTGTCACTTTGATACCGAACGTCGTTCTCGAAGTGACAAAGTGTTAAAGTTAAAGAATTTCAAGAAAGATGCGACATTAAAGCTTTTCAAGTCAACAAATCAAGAAAAATATGAGCATGTCGGTCCCAAGTCACAAGTTTCACAAGATGGCAAAGTTCATTAAGATGGCGAAGAGATTATGCTTGGTTAATGATCTTAAGATGCTCAAGATCACATTCTCACATACAAGTTAAAGATAAAGGAACAAGCTCGATCCCAAAGTTTCTAATCACTACAACATATTCACAAGAGTAATTCAAGAAATGAAGTTTACGAGCTAAAGACTAAAGATGAAGCATAGTATGCTAGGTTTAAAGTTTTGTAAATTGGAGTGACCTCCCTTAGGGGGAGATTGTTAGAAACAAGAAAAGTATTGGTTACTTCCAAAACTAAATAGTCTAAGCCCGTAAGTTAGTCAACTAAATGATATGTAAGCTAATATGGCCCAAGGCCCATGGAAAGCCTTAGAAGGCCCATGGCCGGCCATATGTAGCATATAAATACCCCTCTCCATGCCTTGGAGAGGGTGTTGGTTGGTTTTGTATTCTCATTACACTTATGAATTACATGTTTATTACTTTCTCTCTCTAGAATAAATCCTTCCTTCCACTCTCTCTCACCAAGTTCCTTCCCATCCATATCAAACATTACTTGTATTCTTCAGAGGGGAGGAAGAAAATTATGAGCTAGGTTTTGTTAATACTTATTTTAATATATTCTTATCCCCCTATATTTACAATTTGACTCTTAAACCCCTAAAACCTAACAAAACCGATCGGCCACCCCCTATAATTATATTTTTATATATTTTTTATTAATGTATTAATTAACAAATTTACTTCATTGCCTTATGTTTTTATAAAAACCTAAGCTAGTTTGATTAAACCTTTTTACTTAAACGCTACTTACTAAACTTTCTAAATATAACTTTCATTTCACTAAACCACTTTCTATTTTTATAAAGTTTGCTACAAACTTCTATATTTCACTCACATTCTTTCTTTCCAATAACGTACACTTCTCATAAACGCTTAACTCTTAAAAACCAAGAATTAACGTAGCAATGGATGCAACACGTCTTTCATTTCCATTATCACCACACGTGAACAAATGGAATACTTAACACCAAACTCAAATGCACACAAAGCATGCAAGAAACATACAAAATGGAAACTTAGCCATTTCTAAAGGTATAAACTAACCTGCTCCAATCACGGTTGTCACACTAGTTCAGGTAGTGGTCCCAGGCGCCAAGAAACAATAGGGGATAATATTGCTCAAACTGGATTTGAGAATGTATCTAAACTTTCTAATGATCTACTGCTGGCAAGAGGTAACACACTTCGAAGTGGTGAGGATAGTCTAAAACTAAAGGAATTGATGGAATTATGTACTAATTTTCAAAATAGAGTTATTGATCTGGAGAAAACTAAGACCTCTCAAGCTCAGGAGATTACAAGTTTGAAAAGGAGGGTTAAGAGACTAGAGAAGAAAGGAGGGTCAAAAACTCATAGGCTTAAAAGATTATACAAGGTTGGTTTATCTAGAAGAGTTAAATCCTTTATAGATGAAGGTTTAGGTAAGGAGGATGCATCCAAACAGGGGAGTATAGCTGATATTGATGTTGATGCAGAAATTAACTTAGTTAGTAATCATTTTGATGCTGATACAGATATGTTTGGAGTACATGAATTAGTTGGTGATGAGGTAATTGTTGAAACTGAAGTTGCTTCTAAAGATGTGAAATTAAGTGTTGATAAAGTTACTTTAGCTCAAGCACTTGCAGCTTTGAAAAGTGCAAAACCCAAGGCTGACAAGGTTATGTTACAAGAACCAAAGCATGGTACAATTACAACAACAACTGCTGCTACAACAGTTACAGCTGCTAGCACAAGACCCAAGGCTAAAGGACTTGTTACTCATGAATAGGAGCAAGCACCTACACCAACAGTTTCTTCACAACAACCATCACAACTTAATGTTTAGGATAAAAGTAAAGGCAAAATGGTTGAACCAGAACCTGTGAAGAAATTGTCAAAGAAAGATCAATTGATGCTTGATGAAGAACTTGCCTTCAAGCTACAAGCTGAAGAAGAATAAGAAGAAAGGCTTGCCAGAGAAAAAGCTCAACAATTTAAAGAAGCCAACATTGTTTCATGGGATAATGTGCAAGCAATGATAGATGCTGATTATCAAATGGCTCAACAAATGCAAGCAGGAAAACAAGAGAAGTTAAGTATTAAAGAGAAGTCCAAGTTGTTTGTACAACTCTTAGAAGCAAGAAAGAAACACTTTGCAGCAATGAGAGCTCAAGAAAAGATGAACAAACCACCAACTAAAGCTCAAAAGAGAAATACAATGTATACTTATCTGAAAAACATGGCTGGATATAAGAACAATCAGTTGAAGAACAAAAGCTTTGATGATATTCAGAAGTTACTTGACAAAGCTATGAAAAGGGTAAACACATTTGTAGATATGGAAACAGAATTGGTAGAAGGTAGTGAAGTAAGAGCTAAAGCAAAGATAGAATAAGAGAGCAGTTCAAAGAGAGCAGGCACTAAGCTGGAACAAGAAAGTATTAAGAAGCAAAAGGTGGATGAGGATAAAGAAACTCCTTCACCGACATCCTTCTCTTCAACAAACCTTGCAATGTTGTTCAACGCCGAGACCTATGGTTTTTAAAACCACCCCTTTTGTCTCCCTTTGCCCTAGACATGTTAGATCGTCATAAGAGCTCTACTATATGACCTAGGGGAAAGTTTGGTGCTAGGCAAATCTCCATTATCAGAGGGTGGTGACTCGGTTGAGGACGAGGTGCTCAATTGAGTCCGTTTAGATTTTCCTACATTCCTAGTTCTTTTGGGTGGAGGCTTCTTGGGTTGTTTTGCCTTAAGTGAGGACATTTTCCTAGGGATAAGTTTGTAACGTTCATCAAATGAGCCTTGTGCCATGTTTGCTTTAAGGTTCTTAAAGAGACGAGTTAAGATCATGCCATATGGTAGAACTTTGTCTCGTCTATCCCTAAAGAAGTACATCCTCCTAATGATGAAGTAGGCAAGGTTGAAGGGTTGTCTATTTTCTAGGCAATACAACATCAAAGCAATAACTGCTTGAGTGTGGTCTCTATTTCCTATGGCGGAATAGACGTTTTCCCTAATGACTAGTTCACAAGCCTAAGGTGATCAAAAAGCTCATTTGTTTCGATTTGGTTTGGCAATTTGTGGATGGTGTTTCCTCTTTGTCTATCTTTTCATGAATGGTTCTTCTATGGATTAGGTTTCGGATATCATCAAGAGCAGGAAGACGTGAGTTGTAAGGTTCATTTGCTCTAGGGTTTCTCAAGTTCATCAAGACCCCATGCATAGGAGTAGATGCAAATGCCTTGATTAGGGAGATAGGTAAGCTCGGCAAATTGATAAAAAGGAGAGGTTGAAATAATGATTGTTGATAATGAATTAGATTAAGGAAGGTGGGTTTTGGAGTCTCTTTCTAGCTTAAGAGTTTTGTAAAACTCAAAGATAAACCTAGGACAAATTTGCTCATCTAGAGATAGCAAGCAATCAAAACCTATGGCGGTAAACTTGGCCACTGAGTCATCACTAAGGTCATTGTAGAAAAGATGGTCATGGTTCTCCCTTCATGAACATATCTCCTTTCTAAAGTCCTATAGATATCCCTAACTGTATCGACGATGTTGGGATCATTGTATATTTTTTGGTATTCGCGCATTTTGGTACCTATGTGATGTATATTGTTTTCAATAAGAAATTATGATAATGACTCGATAAGTAAAAAACACAATTTCAGAGTATGGTCTATATGACTTTATGTATAGGGGTGTTGGCGGTTTTCTGTGGACTCAAAACAAAGAGAAGATGGGGGAGTGTATTGAGCGTACGTGAGATAGTAAGGGCAAACCTTAATTGCACAGAGCGCGTAGGTTTTGATATTGGGGCGAGCAAGGAGTAGAATATAGTAGCGCGAAAATCATTGTGAGTGCTTACTAGAAGAGTTAGTGACATCTCTACTCTCAGAGAGATTCTTTACATTCAAATTCATGAGACCTAATGCATGAAGAAAATTTTTTTTGTGGGTATGTATTAACAATGTAGCTCTTAACACTTCCTCGAGATATGGCGATTCTGGTTCTTTGAGTGTGAGGACTCGAGTGTCAATTGGCGTTCTCATGGTACAGACAATAGCGGATAGAAGCACTCATAACGATAACATAGGCACGCTTACTCTTTATCCTAGTGCATACCACAAAGTGTATAGTTTATGGACGCGATAACACAACTCGGCATACAATATACTCACATGCTAAACTCAACGTGTCGAGTGAGATCGTGAGAGATACTTCAAAGTTTACAATCATACTTTAATTCATTACTCATTATTCTCACAGCTCTAGTGGCTAGGCAAAATCTAAGTTAGTGTGCGCGACAATCTATGTCTTCTCATGCGGCCTCGAGAGGAATAGTTCTGTCTAGGGAGTTTTGAACACGCACAGGGCTGCAGCACGAAAACACAGTGGTATAACTTCCACCAACTTTAGAAACGCACACTTTAAGATTGAAATCTCGTCACAAGGATCAGTGGGAGTCTCTTTCTTAGTAACACAGGGTCTCTTGAGGGACACACACAAAGATAGTGGATAGGAGGACAATACTCAGACACGTCTTTGATAATTCAATCTATTGTGCCTGCTTCACGTTGCACTCTCTTTTGCAGTTTATGACTGCATACATTGAGGAGTCTCCTGATATGAGTAGAGTAACTCTCTCACACTACACTTATCTAGCGTTAGGACGGGAGGACACCTGCAACGTGTGTATACGGTCTTCACCGTACATCACTATGACTACACTGGTAGTTGGACTGGATAATGGGGGTTATTTGGGGGAATGGGTGTGGTCCTAGCCTTATATGCTTTAGAAATCTTATAGTTGTACGACCCGCAGACATTCACATGACCTCAACACGACATCCAGCCTCTACATGAATAGACCATCAATAGTAGATTTATCTAGCATAACTAAACCTTATACAAGCTAAGGAATTCAAGATCCATTCAAGTGGGATCAACAAGTTTGTTGATTGTTTTTGGAAAGTATATTCATCTATTATTTCAAATCTTTTGCATTTTATGGAAAGGAAAATAAGTGTTTCAAAATAAAGATTTAGAAAGGAAAAACTTACAATTGTGACTATAGATGTCTTGATATGTATGGATCTATGTTAATTATGGCTTGAAATTATGTTGGCGGGAATGATAAATCTTGGGTGATATGAAAAATAAGTGGTGGTGTATTATTGGAGGAGAAGGCAAGTGGTCCAACAATTTAAATATAGGGTAACCTTGCTGGTGTACGGATCCACCAAATGAGGACGAATCTACCATCTTATGGATCCGTAGGTCGCAGACACTCGAAAAAAATGACAAAATTGATTTTTAACCGAATTGAGACAAGGTGTTGTGATTTTGGAAATTGCGGTGTGTTATATATATTATTAGGAGTATGTGATACAATTTTCGGAGTCGACGTCCAAGTTTTGAGCGAACCGTGCAACTTGTAGTGAATTTCCAGATGGAATTTCAACGTAGTCGATCCTACTAGAAGTGTGTTAACTTTTAGCATAAATTTGACCATTGCTAATAACACAAGCATTTATGAACTTTTAAACTTAACAAAGTATCGTAAACACAAGTGTGAGTTGCAATTTGATGATTGTTCTTTTCGTCTTTTTTAATTAATTTCATAATTTCATGTATTAACCACACATGTAGACTTTGAAAATATCTATGGTCATGTTAATGATATTTTCATTATCTAGTAAAATTCTAATCTCGATTACGTTCATGATTGGAGGTTTTGTAATCGGAACTTGTAATGAGAATTAACATCTTTTGAAGAATGATTAATTGCTTTATTAGATTTCTGTCTATGATTATTTTTGAAATGATGGAGGATCACTGTCCATGATAAGTTTCATCATTCCTATTCCTAATCTTAAATAATTAAATACTTCACGTTTTAAAGGCTTAGTAAATATATCGGCTATATTATCTTCGGATGCAACTTGCTCGATAGAAATGTTGCCCTTTTGTATGTTATCACGAAGAAAGTGGTGACGGATTTCTATATGTTTAGTCTTAGAGTGTTGCATGAGGTTTTTACTTAAGTCAATAGCACCTTTATTATCACACATAATCAGAACGTCATCGAGGCGTATGTCGTAGTCGATGAGAGCTTGTTTCATCCATAGTGGTTATTGACATGTCTTCCCGGTGGAGACGTATTCGGCTTCGGTTGTGGAGATAGCAAAGATCGTTTGTTCTTTAGCGAACTAAGATGTCAAACAACATCCCATGAACGTACAAACGCCACTAGTGATTTTACGATCAACGTAATCGCCCGCGTGGTCGGAGTCGGCATAAACTACAAATTCTACTCTGGTTCCTTTCGGATACCATAAACCTAAATGTGTAGTTCGTCTAACATACCTAAATATACGCTTAACGGCTTCTAAGTGGGTAGTCTTAGGATTTTCTTGGAAACAAGCACATAAGCAAACACTCAACATAATATCGGGCCTACTTGTTGTTAAGAAAAGTAAACTACCAATCATACCTCGATATTTAGAGGTATCCACGAAGTCGGCTTCATCGTCCTTAGTGAGCTTGATTTCCGTTGACATTGGTGTCTTGGTTGGTTTGGAATATTCCAACCCGAACTTCTTTAACATCTCCTTGATGTACATTGATTGATTGAAGAATATTCCGTCTTCCATTTGTTTAATTTGAAGACCCAAGAAGAAGTTTAACTCCCCCATCATACTCATCTCAAACTCGTCGTGCATGATTTTTGCAAAATCATCACACAAGTTTTAACTCGTGGAACCAAATATAATGTCGTCGACATATATTTGAACAATGATAAGATGTGATTTTGATTTTGAGTAAAAAGTGTGTTATCAACCATTCCCATTGAATACTCTTGTTTTATCAAAAATACTTTTAATCTATCATACCAAGCCTTAGAAGCTTGCTTAAGACCATATAAAGCCTTTTTAAGTTTATAAACGTAATTTGGTTTTTGAAAATTAATAAACCCCAGAGGTTGAGCAACGTAAACCTCTTTGTTTATAATCTATACCTTCTTGTTGATTACATCTATTTGGTATAATTTAAAATCATTTGCATAAGTAATAGCAAGAAGTATTTTAATTGACTCTAACCTAGCTATCGAAGCGTATGTTTCATCATAATCTATACCTTCTTGTTGATTATATCCGTGTGTCACTAACCTAGCCTTGTTTCTAGACACTATACCATTCTCATCTAATTTATTTCTACAGAACCATTTTGTTCTTATGACAGATTGACTCATGTGTAGAGGGACTAAATCCCAAACATCATTAGCTACAAATTGATTTAGTTCTTCTTGCATAGCTACAACCCAACTTTCATCTTTTAATGCCTCATTGACATTTTTAGATTCTATGGTAGATATAAAACAAAAGAAATTACTATGATCTTGGGCTTGAGATCTTAAGGTTTTTTTATTAAGGTTTCCTATGACTTGATCTAGTGGATGATTATTGGACTCCTTAATGTTAACAACTTCGTCAACTTCTATTGACTCATCTTCTTCATTATTATTATTTACTACTTTAGTATTATTTATAATAGCTTCTTCTTCACCAACATCATCATTAACCAATGGTGATAATTTGGTAGGAAGAGGACTTTCATCGAATGTCACGTTGAGTGATTCTTTGACTATCATTGTATGTTTATTTAATATTATATAGGCTTTACTATTTTGAGAATATCCTAGAAAAACACCCTCGTATGAGTTTGGGTGAAACTTGGTTAGATAGTCTTTAGTATTTAAGATGAAGCACTTGCTTCCAAATAATTTGAAATATTCTAAAGAGAGTTTCCTACCTCTAAATATTTATAAGGGGTTTTTCCTAGTATTGGTCGAATTAATATTCTATTTAGTATATAAGTTGGCGTATCAACGACATTGCACCAAAACTTTTATGGAATGGATTGTTCGTTAAGCATAGTCCTAGACATCTCTTGTAAGGTTCTATTCTTTCTTTCTACTAGCCCATTTGATTGTGGAGTACGTGGAGCCAAGAAATTACGAGTAATGCCTTGTGCATCACAATAAGCTCTGAATTGTACTTCATTATCAAATTTCCGACCGTGATCCATTCTAATGGATACTATTGAACTACCTAGTTGGTTTTGAATTTTCCTACTTAATATTTCAAATTTCACAAAAGCTTCATTTTTAGTTTTTTTAGAAATCTAGTCCATGTATACCAAGAATAATCATCTACTATTACTAAGGTGTATAAATTACCTCCGTAACTTTTAATTTCCGACAGACCAAATAAGTCCATATATAATAATTCTAAACATCTTTTAGTGGAAACCATATTTTTGGCTTTATGACTTTCATGAGCTTGCTTCCTTATTTTACAAGCAACACAAAAATGTTTATCATATTTTAGCTTATGTAAGTTTCTAACTAATTCTTTAAATGAAAAAGATTGAATTCAGCGCATATTGGCGTGACCAAGTATTCTATGCCATCAGGTAGAGTTATCTACTACCGTGGCGAGACATAGTTTGTCTTAAGACTTATTTCCTAATTTCAATACGTATAAACCATTTTTCCTAATTCTGTTTCCTATGATTTTACCATCTTTAATTATTTCACTACCTTTTTCCGTGAATAAGACTATACACTTATTGTCACAAATTTGACCGACACTAAGTAAGTTAAATGCTAAGTTATCAAAATGTTCTACATTAGGTATAGTGAGAGAGTCATTTGAGATCGTACCTTTTCCTATGATCTTTCCTTTTAAGTAACTTCTAAAGACAACATTACCTCCGTTGTATGATTTAGATGTAGAGAATAAACTCTTGTTACTGGTCATATGTTTGGAGCAACCACTATCTTTGATCCATTCATCTGGTTCCAAGCATGTTCTCAAGCATACCTATTTTTATAAAAACAAATCAAGCATTTGGTCCCCAATATCTCAAGGGTCCGAGAATGTTAGTGTTGTACATCCCTTGCATTTGATGCAATTGATTAGGATATTAAAAGGAGATATAATTTACCATATGTACAACGCCTTGACTTTGATGGTTGTTCCAATTCATAGGATAGAAGTTTTAGTGAATTGGTTCTCTATAGTTTTTCTAGGTTGAGAGGTGTGTTATATTTTAGTTGAGAGGAGATCTTTCTTCTAGGAGGAGGTGTTTTTGATGTAGACTCAGTTTTGACATAACCTAAACCGCTTTTAGGTGATGGTTTTAAAGACAGTTTCTTTGACTCATCAATTCTATTATGTATTAGTTTCTTTCTAGTAATGACAAAATCCGATCTCGAAGACATGGGTGGACTAAAAATGTATTCTGTTATAGTTTTTAGCAACTGTGAGACTCATGGATCCAGGTATGGTGGATCCGTGCACCTTTATGGTGGATTCGTCGATGGCATTTTCAGTGGACGACCCAACAAAACTTATGGGTTTGGTTCCGCTTGTTGACGCTTTACTACTATCAAATCCTAAACCTATTTTACAACAAGATAACTTTTGATTATCTTACATTTATCTTAGTGAATTAGCGCTTTTATCAAATTTTACAAACTTAACTTGAGTTTCCTTAAGTCTAGCATTTTCCAATTTAAGTTCTTGACATAATTTACACGCAATATCAATTTCTTTACTTCTCTCAAGTTTCTTAATTTTCTCCTTCAATTCTAAAATTTATTTTTCTAAAAGATATCACTATCAAGAGAAGATGCGTTATGACTATAATAGGAAGAGTTAAGAGTTACCTCATTTGACGATTGAGCCATGAGACAAGTTTCATCGTTAGTTTTGTCTTTGGCGTCATTTTCGCTAACGCTCTAAGAACCTCCAATGAAGGCCTTTTGATATTTGTTGTGAGGTGTTTTTAGACAATCGCCAATGAGATGATTTGGATCACCGCATCTAAAGCATTTCTGGTCACTCTTTCCTTTCTTCTCATCCCTTTGTCAGAATGACTTCTTTTCTTCTCTTAGTTACCTAACAAATTTACCTTTTCTTCTAAAGAACTTTTTAAAGTTCCTTACGGCCAAAGCATATTCTTCACCATCACTTCCGGATGTCAAAGTTTCATCATCACTTGACTCTTTCTTAGCTTTCAAGTCAATGGATTTAACTCTTTCCTTTTTTCCTTTATAGATTTTGGAATCTTTTTCCATTACAACTTCATGTACTTTTAGATTACCGATAAGCTCGTCTAGAGCTAGTGATGACAAATCTTTTGATTCTTCAATTGCCTTGACCTTTGCTATCCATTTAGGATGTAGAGCCCTAAGAAACTTCCTAACATAGTTCTTGCTAGAGAAACCTTCATCAAGAGATTTAAGTTTAGTAATAATTGTGTTAAATCTAGCAAAACTGCTATCAATAGATTCTTCTTCAAGGATAGTAAATTGTTCATATTGTTGAACAAGAAGATCAATTTTATTATCCTTTACTTGGCTATTACCTTGATGTGTGATTAACAACGATTTCCAAATATCTTTAGCCATTTTACACATAATTTTTTTTATTCCTTTTTAGGTAAAGCATTATAAAGAACCATTTTAGCTTCATGTTGATCCCAAACCTAGATCGATTCCTTAGGTTGTCTAAGGTTAAATTACCTTGGATGAATCCAAAATAACTTGTTGTAGAAACTTTGTATGTATATTAAAGTATATGTGGAATCTACACCTTAATACTCTAGAAGTATTATCAATGAAACAGTAATCTTGAACAACAAAGATATAACCAACGCTCCAATATTATTAGATCAATAATACAAGTACTCTTAACTTAAACTAGGGTTTACAACCTTGAAGCCTTTCTCAATCGACTTTGACAACTATGAAAACTGATAATGATATGACTACGTGTTTTTTTATATCTCAACTAATGCCCTAGGGCCTCCTTTTATAGACTAAGGAGTCCTAGTCGGCTTACAATATATTTTTAATATATCTCAATCTTTTCTAAACATAAACGTAATCTTCTAAATAAATACATTATGTATATCTTGTACATAAATATCTCAACACTTATCTTCACACGCATTCTTGTTCTCCAAACAATCTTTATCTCTTTAATTCGTCTTTATCCTCTTGACAGTAGAAAGTCTTCAAACAATTGTAATCTTTCCACCAGCAGCACTAATAAACATAAGCAGTAGTAACATTAGTACTAGCAGTACTAATATACACTAACAGTAGTAACTTGTACTAGCAGTCTTAACTTTTACTACTAGCAGCACTAACTACTTAGCTTATATTTTAGTCTTCAACACTGAGCAGTCTTAACTTCAACTAACAGCAGTAACTTTATGCTATCAGTACTAAATTATACTAACAGTAGTAACTAGCAGTGGTAACATTATACTACCAGTACTAACCACTTAGCATAATTTCCATTATGTACCTGAGCAGCAGTAACTTCTAAGAATCCATGAAGTCTTTTAAGTCCCAACAATCCTCCCCTAAACTTGATGTTCATCTTCTGAATCTTCAAGTTTCTTCTTTAAAAGTCTTCATCACACTTCAGGAAGATGCATTCAAACC
The DNA here is from genome assembly GCA_026074375.1 of Tanacetum coccineum. Classification (NCBI taxonomy): domain Eukaryota; kingdom Viridiplantae; phylum Streptophyta; class Magnoliopsida; order Asterales; family Asteraceae; genus Tanacetum; species Tanacetum coccineum. Next base: position 13,646 of record BQNB010087148.1, read on the forward strand.
TTTCATTTTCCTTTTCGCTGCTTTACCATAAGCTTCAGCAATTGATAACACATCTCATTTTGATGATCAGTTTGAAGTTTCTTGTTGAGCATATTGGTGATGGTAATTGGTGTGAGGGGGTATCTCCTTTCAACCAACATAAAAATGTGAAGATTATCAAACCTTACAAAGTGAACTCCAGATGAATCAATCAACTTCCAAATAGTCACCCTGTATCCTTGCAACATTCTCCATACATCACTTTTTATGTCTGGTTCAAACATAACTTTCAAATCTCCATACAACACTCTTTCAAATTCATTTTCAGGCCTTGTATCACCATACTTTGCCTTCACTATCCTCCAAAGAGCTTCCAAGTCTTCTCTATCTATTCCTTGTAGCATCCTTATCATTGAAGAGTATCTCTTGGAACTTCCATCTGCTCTTATCAACTCATAATGTACTCCATATTCTACATAACAATAACATTGTAAAAGAAAACTTAATACCTGGAACAGATAATAGTATTATGCAGAATATAAATAAGCGCGTTCTTTAGTCAGACTTAGTGTCATGTCTATATTGACTCTTCAAAACGAATAGTTTAACAAACCATCATTCCAAGCTCCTTTGCCATCTATTCAACGACTTCTTTTGTGCAACACTCACTGCTCCAAACGTCATGATTGCGTACAACACCAAACATTTTTCGTCAACCATCTTGTGCAAATACTGCAAAAATAAAACTACAAAAAATGTTACCGATAAAATAATATGCAACATTTAACCAATATAATATTTGTGTGTTATGAAAATGTTACTGAGGCGGTTTGTGTATAGTGTTTCCTAGTATCAACTCGCCTTACAACCCAAACCACTTGATTCTTTGTTATTACCTATTTAGATAATAACAGTTATAATAAGTTAAACATCACATTGAATTAAAATATGGAATGTATTAACAAACGGAAATTCAAACATTAAATGCTAATCCCAAAAAGACCGTTAAAGTTTTTGGGGGGGGTTTATGGGACATATTTTGAAGCTTACCTTCCAATAACAGGAAGAAGCATGTAAAGATTTCTCTCATATAATATAATCCATTTCAGTCATATTTGAAATAAAAGATCTAAATCAGACACTCTAATGGTTCATTGGCGAGATAGTGATACCTTTTCTAAAGAAGTAGACTGGTCTGACTTCAATGGTTCATCTGCGATTAATTCTCTAGTTGCCTTAAGACTACTCATAAATCTATATTGTGCGGCAAGAATTATCCTTGACACCATCAAAAGACCAGGAGGACTGGTCTTTGTCATGCCATGAGGATCTTTGGTGAAAGCATTTTTCAGGGCTCGAGCCCACCTCGAGTTAGATGGCAGTAAAATAAGCTCACTTTAACAATAATACGATACTTATAGAACCATGAAATGGGAAAAACTTAATCAAACAATAAATAGTAAACTGATTTGTTACGTGGTGCTTCAGGCAACAAAGTAAGTTTATTTAAAGACGGATGTTGTGCAGTCACAATTTAGATGCGTTAAAATGAACAAAAGTAATATTTTTGTCGCCATTTGACAACCGTTATGATATAGCATCAAGTTATTCCCTACTACCCCTCAAATAAAAATGATTTTAAAATCGTAGAGACAAAATAAGAGTATCAAAACCGATATGAATATGTTTTATAAACTAAGAATCGTTATAATACCTCTTAGCTCGTTCCTTTGGTTAGCAAGTAAATTATGTAAGTACTATTTCCCTAAAAAACCATCAAATGAGTATTTTAATATTGGATAAACATCTGTATAAACCAGGTTATTTGTTCAAGAAAACTCAAAGACATACCGCTCATACATGACTGTTGTGCTCTTCTAAACTTTGCTTTAATCGTAAAAATAAAATCAAAATAGTTTAAACTCCTGCAATAACAACAAATAAATGACATGGTTGTGGAATTTTGTTCGACTAAACTTTCTATCAATCCAAGGTGTTCTTGGGAGCTATAATATCGAGGCCTTAATAGATCACTGTTGCAGCCATTACATAAAGCATTTACATCCAGCACTCAATATGCAATTACGTTATTATACGAAAAAACTACATTCAAAAACAACCAACATGTTACATATAAAAGAAGTAATACATGGTCCAATGTTAAATTTTAGTCAAACCTTATACTTCAGTTGGCAGTCTAGCTTTTAAAAAATCCCAGCTTAAGTAAATCAAATGAACAAGTTTTTGTAATTAAATTCTTTAGGCATTTCATCAAACGCTACTTTGGTGTTCCATACACTTAAGAAAATGTATCACTATCAATTCCTGAAACATGTATAAAGTATAACTTGACAACAATCACCCAAATCAATATAAAAAACATACTTATCTAGTAAATAAATCCAAACTTAGCAATAAAAATAAATACCTGATGTGATAATAAAATCATGAATGAGAATGAATTTTTCTTTATCACCTTACATGCCTTATGACATATATTTAGTCACAATCATCACTGCAACATATTGACATACAAGCCTTAAAAAGTTATGATGTTGGATTGCTTAACTTTAGAGCCATAAATATTTTATCATTCAAAACTTAATTTTATTAACAACCTTAGACGCTCCTTCATCCGAAATCAATTAAAGGTTTGCATACATTTAAAGATAGAAGCTCTTGTGACTCTGGAATAAATTATTAAATGTGATTAGTCCAATATAACATGACTGAATACTTTACGTCTGCCTGCCAGGTGCTCAACCATGATACACACCATACTCTCTTGAAAACAAATCCCAACCTTGCAGCGACTCAAAAATCGATAGATTATGATCCAAAGCCACATCAACACACTCTCCTAATATGGCAATCGAATGCTCTCTGATCCACATAAAATACAACCACGGCCAGTATGTCAAACATTGATTGCTAGTTTTACACAACGTTAAATATATATATAAAATAATATCTTTTAAATAAGAGAAATTAAGAAAATTACGAAACAACAAGTACCTTGATAAAATTCACTCACAAAAATAATTAATATAATATATAAAACGTATATTAAACCGTGCAAGTAATCACCCGGTCGTTTCCCCCAATGACTATAAATCTTGAAACTCCACGTTAGGTTTCGATCCTGATTTGAATGAGCAAAGATATTTTTGGATAAGCTATTACTACTAATTAAGAAGCACAAATAATGACAAACTTAAAGCAAATAAACAACTTTTTTAAAACAAAAATTAAACAAAAATATTTCTAAGATAAAGAAAAATTGCCAAAAATTATTAAAAACAAAAGCCCTAATTTTTAACTTCTTATAAAAGTTTAATTAAACTAATTAAAAATTAAACCTAATCACTAATTAAATCTAATAAACTTAATTAGAAACTTAACTAAGGACTAATGGTGCAAATACCTAAGAAACTAACGGAGGGACAACCTGATCTAAAACATGAAAATTGAAAGTTTTACAACTTTCTACCCTGAGATCTATCCCGACAACAAACTAAGTCAATAAGCATTCGAAATTTTAAAGAGCTTAAAATGAAAAACTCAAAGAAGCAAAGTTGTAAAGAAAGACAGGGGGAACAAGATTAATAACGGCTACTAGGGTTGAAACTCTCAAATAAGCTTCTAAAAGAGCTTATCTTTAAGCTGTTACAGAAAGGAGGGCTTATCCCTTGGTTTTAGAAAAACGCCTATAAGACTCAACGCAAACATAGATCAAAATGAAAAGGAAAGAAGTTCTAAAGACTTATGATTTGCTATTTTATAAATGAAAAGAAAACTAAAGTCTTCTTTAAACTACTTTTATGCTACTGAAATTGATCAGTGAAGTAAGCAAACTCAGGAACAATAAACAAAGAAAAACTCAAGCCCAAAGCAAGATAAAAACTTTATAAAGCTAAATTAGACTCCTAGAAACGTTGAGCATTATTAAACGACCCAACAGCTATCTAATTAAGCTGGAAAATCTATACCCATATCTAAATTAACAAATTTAAACTTCCTAAGGACTCTAAGTATTGTTTTTTGGATTTTTTTGTTTTTTTTTATTATTTTTTTTTTTGTTTTCAAGGTTTTTTTATGACTTTTGACAGCTAAATTAAACTAAGGAAATAAGCTAGAAATTTAAAATTAAGACTTAAAATGTATTAAGCTATATTAAAACTTAAATCCTACTGAATTTAATAAGCTAAATCTTAAAATTACTTATCTAAACTAAGCTATGAACACAGCAGTACTAACTGAGGTTAGTTCTGTATTAAATATCAGCAGTACACTTTCAAGAGAAAGTGCTGCTAGCACTACTGACTTTTTGAAACAAAAATTAAGCAATGAAATAAGCTAGAAAATGACAACATAAACTAAATTCTTATAGTTTTTTTTAAAAATATTTTTTTTTTTTTTTTTTTTTTTTTTTTTATTTTTTTTTTTTTGGGAAAGCTAAACTTAATCCTACTGAATTTAAAGCTAACAGTACTAACTTGTAAAAGCAGTACTAACTTAGAAGTTAGTACTGGTAGTGTAAAAACTCAGCAGTATTAACTTATGTTAATACTGCTAGTGCAAATTAAGAGTGCACTAAACCAAACACTACTTAACTGATATGACAGATTTGAGAAAAGCTTATTAGAGAATCTAATAACAATTGCTAAATAACAATAAAAACTAGCTTAAAACAAACTTAACAATCATGATTAAACAACTGAATAAGCTTTAATCTAAGATCTTAACTAATTAAACTAATGTTTTTGGATTTTATGAGTTTTTATGACAGAAATTGATAACTAAAGATCTATAACTACTTAAGCAAAAACAGATGAAGACAAACAACTAATAAGTACTAGAAGAGACATTTAAACACTAATAAGCAAAGAGAATAAGCAAATAAGCAAATCTAAACATAGCAAGCAATAACATCAATATTTAAAACTAGAATTTAAAGTAATGGAAGAAGAAACTTACAACTCCCTATGCTAACAAGAGGACCAGTTAAGGCAGCTACAAGCTCTCTAGCTTATGAATAAGCTAGAGTATAAGTCCTTGGGATCTCTTCCATGGTAAGATCCCCTTCCAAAAGCTTAGATACAATAAGATCCATAATAGATTTAACTGATTTAAGGTTTAGATAAGGTTAATACTGAATTCAAACAGCTCTATTTCAGCTTATAGACTGAAAGAGCTTATGAGTAGCTTATTGAGACAATTTTAGCTTATTAAGAGAGCTTAAAGGTTGAAAATAAGAAGAGCTTATAACAAATTAAAACTGAATTTCATTAATAAAAACTGAATTACATTACTAGAAAAGGAAATTACAAGAACATTTAAGTAAAAATACGAATTTAAGCTAAAAATTATATAAAAACTAGAATCGACTATAAAAACTAGTTGAGTGAGTGTGAGAACTGTGAGGTCTTTTTATAGTGCCCAGCTGAAGCTTCCTAGGTCTCTAGCCTGCTTCATTCAATCTCTTTCCTATCTCTGCATTTCATTGCTTCCATCATTTGATCATCAATTGTAGCCGTTTGATCAAGATGAGTGTATCTAAGGATCGCCAGCGTGTCATTCCCTTGATGTGACGTTTGTGTTAGTTTTGTGAAGATTTCGCACAAACCCACATAAACTTGTGCTTCTTTAATTGATTACGTGGCCTTTGAGTTTGGGCTAGGATAAGTATCCCCTGATTAGACTAATTTGACCCTTCATTTGTGCTTGCGCTTCCTTGAATTGACCAACGCACCCTCTAATTTTGATTTGCCCTTTGTTTTACCATGGGGTGAAAATCGGAGAAGACGGGTGAATAGTAAATGGATTTCCCGCTTCTTCTTTGACAGTTAAAACTGTTGATCTTTGGAAGGTTTGCACATTTGGCCCTTGTCTTTCTTTTATACTCTTTCAAGTTATAAATAACTTTTGGAAATTGCAAGAATGGCCCTTGTAGAAGAAAATTGGCTAAGGCTTTGGATCTTTGGCTTCTTTTTGAACTCTTTTGATTCTCGTGTCCGTGTTTGCTTGCTTTTGACTGTTTTCTTGTGATTTTTGACTTATCCGTACCTGCACACACAAAACACAAATACAAGCATATTTTTGCCATTTTTGGTCTGTTTTGGGTTTAATTGGGTTATTTTAGGTACAAACGGATATGTGTATTTTACACATATCACCATGAATGCAATTATTTCTGTATGTTGTCCTGATTTATTATTGGCTAAGTAACTATTTTGCCTTTAAGTCCCCAATATCATGAACCGTTAATTACTTTACGGAGTGAGCGCGAATGTTGTGAATAGATCTATTTAGACTGGACTCCCCGGCTGGTGTACCCAATGATATCGGTAACCAATTGCACAACATTAGAATATAACTGCGGGTGTTTTAGTAAAGGCACCCGTTGGGGCTATAACGTGTGATTATTATATATCCCAAGGCTTAGGATTCATGAGCTAATGGCAATAATATTGTTTTACAAATAATGGGTGTATAACAACGTAACCCAATATCGAATTTGCATTCAAACTATTTAACTTAAACTTATGAATTTCACTCAACCTTTGTGTTGACTTTTTAGCATATTTATCTCAGGTAATTGAGCAACTTATGGCACGGAGCGGCATGGACTTGAAGATGGCAAAACCTGTTATCATTCAAACTTATGTTTTAGATTTTGTGACCTCTCTTTTGTAAAAACTCTGATGAATAAATGAGTGATAACTTAATTTTCAAAAACGTCTCTTTTTGATTCGTTTTCTATGATTATGACTATTGTACCTTGAAGTAATACCCCAGATTAGCTTCCGCTGCTATATGTAAAAATGGGGGTGTTACATGACGACTATCCAACTTTCATCTCCTAAGGCTTCATTCACATTCTTAGGTTCTATAGTTGATATAAAACAGTAGAAGTTACTTTGGTTCTGGGCTTGTGATCTAAGGGTTCTTTGGTTAAGGTTTCCTATAACATTTTCTATGGGATGGTTCCTAAATTCCTTAATATTGACTATTTCGTCAATCTCTAGTGTTTCATCCTCAACAACATTTTCTATGTTTTTCTTTTTATTTTCCCTAATAGCTTCTTCTTCATCTAAGTCATTATCCACCAAGGGTAAGTCTTAGAGGTGGAAGGAGTTCATCTAAGTCACTGTTGAGTGATTCTTTGATTTTCCTAGTGTGTTATTAAAAGAAAAGGCTTACTATTTTATAGTATCCTAAAAAGACACCTTCGTACGACTTTAGGTCAAACTTGGTAAGGTAGTCTTTGGTGTTTAAAGAGAAGCACTTGCTTCCAAACACTCTAAAATACTCAAGAGTAGGTTTCCTACCTCTCAAGATTTCATAAGGTGTTTTTCCTAGGATGGCTCTAATTAGGATTCGGTTGAGAATGATGTTGAAGTATCTACGGCCGATACACCAAAATTTTTGTTGTAAGATTGCATCGTCAACATGGTTTTACACATTTCCTTGAAGGTCCTATGTTTTTCCTTTCAACCACGCTATTTGATTGAGGAGTACGTGGAGTCGAGAAGTTATGAGTTAATACCAATGCATAACAAACTCACGCAAATTGCATCATCATTATCAAATTCCTCTACCGTGGTCGGGTTCTTATTGACACTATTGTACACATAATTGGTTTGGATTTCTTACAAATATTTTAATTAATCGAAAGCATTCGGGTTTTATCCTTAAGACATCTAGATCCAAGTGTAACCTAGGAGTAGTCTCTACTATGACTAAGGTGTAATGGTTTTCTCCGTAACCTCCGTACGGTGGGATGGGACCAAAAAAGACCCATGTGGAGAAGTTCTAAGCATCTATAGATGAGAACCTATGTTCTTAGCTTTGTGACTAACGTTAGCTTGTTTTCCAATTTTGCAAGCATCACAAAAATGTTGATCAAACTTAAGCTTAGGTAAGTTTCTAACTAATTCCTTAGAAGCTAACGATTGAATGAGACGCATATTAGCGTGACCTAATCTCCTATGCCACAATGTGGAGTTTTCATCAATCGTTGCAAGACATATTTTGTCTTTTGGCTTATTTCCTAATTTCATCACATACAAGCCTTTCTTCCTAATATCTCTACCTATGACTTTACCGTCCTTAGTGATTTCACTATCATGTTCATAAAAAGATACTATACACTTATTATCACATATTTGTTCTACATTATCTATTTTGAGAGAGTCATTAGAAATCGTACCTTTACCAATGATGTTACCGCGAAGATTACTACAAAAAATGACGTTACCACATTGAAATCTTGTAAGTGGAAAAGAGCTTTCGGTTGCCCGTCATGTGTTTGGAGCAACCACTATCCTTGATCCATTCATCGGGCTCCAAGCCGACTCCAAGCATATCTATTTATATAAGATAGTAACTCAAACATTTGGTCCCCAATATCTCATGGGTCCAAAGTTGTTAGTGCCAAACATCCTTCAATGATGCAATAGGTTTGGGGATGGTGAGAACGGAAAGACACATTTCCATGGAATTAACTATGACGTGGAAAGTTGTTCCAACTTACGGAAATCCATGAGGTTGGTTTTGTCGACCAACATGTCTTTTTGGTTGCGGTGTTTTAGGACGAGAATAATTATTATTGACTCTTCTAGGAGGTGGAGTTGTTGATTTAAAATTGGTTTTTGAAAATCCAACTCCGGGGTTTGTCAATGGTTTATAAAATTGTTTGAAGTCATTGTCACTAGCCATAGGAATTTTGACTTTGTTTACAATTATGTGTTTTGGTTTATGACCCAAAATAGATTTTTGAAAAGACACATTTTTCTCAGAACCAGGCGTTGCTAGTGGCAGTCCCATATTTATTTTGGGGGCCGCCTGAACATTAAGGGGACGCCCCATAAATTATCGGACCACCATCAGAAAGACGTACTTTTCTGAGCTTTTACAAATTTTAATTTACCTTAGTTCCACCAAGATGCTTCAAATGAATTAAACCTTAAACCTAATTTATCACCGGAGGGTTTTTGATTATTTAACATTTCATTCAAGCAATGTGTACTCTTCTTTGAGCTTTTCCTTTTCAATGTCAATTCCCTTGTTTTTCTCGAGTGTGGACAATTTATCTTTTAATTCTCTAAGCTCATTTTCTAGACTATTTCTAATAGCTTTTAACCTTTTGTTCTTAGTGATTATCTTTAAACTCATTTTGCACAATTTATCATATTCATTGTCTAAAAGCTAAATAAATCAATTGATGATTTTCCATCACTAAGTAAAAGATTCGGACATCACCTCATTGGCTATAGCTACAAGACATGTCTCATCTTGGATCTTTTCATCATCTTCTTCCCCGCTATCGCTCCAAGAACCTCCAACAAATGCTCTTTGGTTCTTGTCTTTCGGTGGCTTTGGACATTCTCTAATAAGATGATTTGGATCTCCGCATCTAAAGCACTTCCTTTCACTTTGCCGTTTTTTGTCTCGTCTTCTTTGAAAGGTCTTTTTGTCGTTCCGAGTGTTCTCACGAATCTACCTCTTCTCTTAAAGAACTTCTTGAAGTCTCCTTACTGCCATGGCGTACCTATTCGTCTTCACTCCTTGAATTTGAGCACTCCTTCATCACGTAGTTTCCTTTCTTAGCCTTTAAAGCAAGAGATTTTACTTCAACATTTGCTTTGACTATTTTAAAATCTTCTTGAAGATCATCACTGGCCTTTGAGGGTTTCCCAATGAGCTCATCAAGAGATAGTGATGTTAAGTCTTTCGACTCTTCAATCGCCGTGACTTTTGCTCTCTATTTAGGATGTAGAGCCCTAAGAAACTTCATACGTATTCTTACTAGAAAAACTTCATCAAGACTTTAAAACTATAATAATATTATTAAATCTAGCAAAGCACTATCTATAGACTCGGCTTCAGAAATGACAATTGTTCATATTGTTGATCCAAAAGGTCGATCTATTATCTTGACTTGGCTATTAACCTTGATGGGGATAACAAAGTTTTCTAAATTTTCTTTTTGCCAATACACATGAAAAATTCGTTCATATTCTTTCTAGCAAAGCATTGTAAATAACCATTTTGGCTTCATTATTTTTCGCAAGCCTTCTTAAATCAATCAGTTTGTTTTTCAAAAGGACAACCTCATCGAGTTGGTTTTTGAATTTTGAATAATGGGTTGAAAATCACCAATGGTATATCATGCAAGATCAGATCTTTTGATTTAACATATGTCTCGAATACTATTTTTCCAAATAATAAAACTAATCACTTCAAAAAGTGTGTTCTTTGCATAGATTGCCCTTCTAGAAATTGTCCCCCCCCCCGAAATCCATAGATCGATCCAAGCTTTAAAATAACAATATATTTTAAAAATCTTGAGTGACCGTGCGTCTAATACCAATTGTAGGAAACTAGAAGGGGGGTTGAATAGTTTACCGGTTAATTTGACCGTTTTAAAACTTTGCTTATAAAATGCTTTGATTCGAGTTGTATGTCAATCATCAACAATAGAATCTCAGCTAAACAATCCAAAAGAAATGTACTAAGTATACAATAACAATTATAAAGAGATAAGAATGAAATGATCAAACCAAGACACCAAGAATTATATTGTTCGTCTACGAAACACCTATTTTTGTCTTCATTCCTACTCCACTCACCCGAGTACTCCACTCGAGATTTTCATATTCAACAATCTACCCTGTAAGCGGAAAAACCGTTTACACGTCGCTTACTTTCTTTTCGACACTAAGCTAGATGTCGAAGTCCTAATTTTAGCTATAACAATCTATAAGACTTCACTAATCTTTTACACACTCATAAGATATATACGACTGGATTGACACACAATCAAATCACAAATACATAATTTTTCACAATTGGATCTACATGGCAATCCAATATTACACAACACACAAAGTTAATATAATACAAGACTTATGATCCTTGAGGAGGGGGGGAATAAGGAGATCACTTAATAACAATTCGATGTATAAGAATACGATTTGGTTCTTCTCTTGCACTTGTATTAGAGAATAAGGTAAGGAAGAAAGAATTAATCACTTAAAACAAGATCAGGTATGTTAGTGATTAAGATTTGTGTTTTAAAAAGAAAGAAATAAGAAGAAAAAGTAAAAATTCGTCAAGAGGTTTTTGTGTTTTTCAGATGGGAGCCTAGTATTTATAGGAGACAAAAAAAGTTGTTGTGCTGGCGGCGGTCCCAAATATTAAGGGGCCGCCAGGCCTTAAGGGGCCGCCGTAGACTACGCTCCTCTTTTTGTCTTTTTTGTGGTGAAGTGTTATCTGTTTTAGAACCTCCATTTTGGGGGGAAATAATCTTATTTCAAATTTTATTATTTTAATAAAACATTCTTTATAAATATTTTTTTTAATTTTTATAAAAACATTTTTGTAGAAAATGTAATGTTTAAGAAAAATATTTTCTTATCAATAATCTTGTTAATGATTTGCTATCCATACCTTAATGATAATCATAGAAATAAGAAGTTTTAGGTTATAATTTATAAACGAATATTTTTTATTGTAAACTTTTTAACATTTTGTTATTATCAAAACATCGAGAGGTCGAAAAATATAAATAACGTTTTTATATATTATTTGTATTAACAATCTCTCCCATTTTGATGATGACAAAATATAAACTCATTTTATATAAAAATAGAAGTTTATAAATTACTAATGAGTTTAATTCCATTTCTCCCCCTTTTTGTCGAATCCAAAAAGGTTGATCGTCGAATTGTAGTAGAGAGAAAGAAATCGACGATTAAAGACTCCCCCTTGATGTATGCTCCCCCTCGTTCGGGGCACCAAGGGATCATCTTACGATAATTTGTTTGCTACAAAACAAGGTTTAGAAGTACAAGTTGCAAGTCAATATAGCATTACAAAATCTCAATGATTATAATCTACACTTTTGGAAAATTAAAAATAAAGTTTCATTCAAATAATAAGAAGAGCATATTTAGCATATATGACAATATATGAGATAACATCATAAGAAATCATAACCTAACATAGCATAATTAGAGCACCAATAAAAATCAACAAGTAGATGATCTAGACTCATAATATGTGATACCCAAAGGTATTGTGTCAATATTTTATTTAGAAGCAAATTAATCATTTGGGAGTGATTAATTGAAGAGTGAGAATGATGGAGATGGTGAATCATTGTGGTGATGGACTTGTGATTGAGGTATGAGACGGGTACAATGAAATAATGAAATTAAATTTCCAGTTTCTTAATGATGGAAATGGTTGAAGATGTAACTACAACAATGACAAAAACTAGCATGACACCCTACTTGAGAATTAGTAGGAGGTGGAACCAATGGGTGTGGTGAAGAGGGTGGTGTAGGAGTTTGAGAATCGATGAGTGTGGAGATGGTGTGGAAAATGTGCCATTTTCCAGAAAACACTCATTTTTGTCTGATTTTCAAAAGGTCTTAATTTCTTCGTTATAAGTCCGTTTTTAATGGGCGGACACGGAAAGATTATAGTGCCTAATTTTTATGATACATACTCATTGTTGCAAAATTCGAATTTTGGATGTCCAAAACTAGCCTTGAAAACAGCCCTTCATCAATCTTCCTATTTCTAGTTTTCAACTTAGTTTCACCAATAAATTCCAACAACTCCATACTAATCCTAAACCCTTCCACCAACATTTATCAAGAACAACTTTAAGAACATTCTAACATATTTTTAGCATCAAGTCTACACACTAATCAAGCACAAAAATTACAAGAACAAGAAAACTATATTTTAAATCCCGTTCACATCTTTTAAAAGAATCATTTATTACACAAACAATATGGTGATACATTTTTAGAAGAGCAAAATGACGTAGGAAATGAATGAATGAGATTAGAATAGTATGTTACTTACAAAATGAAGATGAGATGATTAGATCTAAGCCAATACTTGCAAATACCCAAGATTTATGAAAACCCTAATTTTCTTAAAAACCTTAACTTTTATAACCAAATTTTTTTGCAAAGCTTACAAATAACCCAAGAGTATAGATATCCTAAGTACCCTAACCACCTTTGCTTCCTTGAAAAAAGCTTGAAAGCAAAATAAAAAACCAACCCTTTCTTTCTTTTGAGTCATGAGCTATACGAGAGAAAGAGAGTGTTGGGTCAGTTCTGAACCCTCAGTCTTTAGAAGATTAAATACAAAATCCCCTAAGTAATACTCAAGCTGAAGTCTTTCAGTTTAAGTCACTGAAGTTTCTTCAGCGTCAGCTCTTCAGGTCCTTAGAAGATTGGGAAGTATCTTACACTTCAGATTATCATCGTACGGAAACCAGAAGAAGGCTTTTGGTAAGAGCTTCAGTTCAGCTTGGTTGACAATTTCAAGTTGAACGTTGTCTATCTCCTTAACAGAAGTTGAAACGTGTTGTTTCACTTCTAGAAGGTTTACAAGGCTGGAAAGAAGATAGCTTTAAGTCAAAAGAATAAAGCAATCTCCTTGGGAAAGTAACATCGTAAAAGTTGGAAGAGAAGTACAACACTTTTCTCAAGGACAGTACCTAGTATTTGAAAGGAAATGGCATTAAATGAGTATTTCAACACCCATTTAACGCTTGCCACGTAGTCTATTTAAAACTTGTAAACCCTAATCCGTTTGCCTATAAAAGGAAAGGGATTCCCAGAGTAAACGTTATCTCTTCTAATTAATGTGATACACATTGAAGGGTTCATTTATCTCTCAAACAAACTTACTCGTACTACTGAAAGCTAAAGCTTCAGTTTAGTCATAACAAGTTTGTTTTCTTACTCTCTTAACTTTGGTTAGAGTTTAAGTTCAAAGGAGATAACACCCCAATTGTCATTCAACCATCTTGCCATTCCGCAAGCAAGGTGTGTCAGATTCTTTATTTGATTCTAATAAAAGTCTATACGTTGAAAAGTACTTCTGTGTGTTTTAAACTTGTTCTTTATATTGTTCATATATATATGTTTAAAACTCACTTTGTTGCCATGGAATCTAATTAGTTTAACTTGATAAAGCTTATATCAGATTCCAAGGGACTAACAAGTGGTATCAGAGCCTTCTGGTTTATAAAATCCCTTGAAAAAGGATATATAAAGGCTTAAAGATTTATAAAATCAAGATCTATCTTAAATGGCAGCAGTAGAAGTACCACAGACTCTTAAATACAGGGGTGGCTAGTTAAATGCCGCACCTGTACTAGAGGTGGAAAATTTCACCAATTGAAAAAAGAGGTCCATGTGTCATATCATTGGTATTGAACCTTAATTTGAAAATATCATCAAAAACGGTCCTTTTATTCCCATGGTAGCTGGTCAAAGGAAGCCAGAAGGACAATGGACTACAGATGAAAGAAAGACTGCTAACTTAGATCAGCG
>BQNB010087149.1:0-27992 GCA_026074375.1 Tanacetum coccineum
GACATCATCAAGTAATAGTTTCATTTCTCTTTTTATCATGACAGGGACCAAAATATCAAGAGATTGTTAATATCCGTTTAGGAGATGGGTCAACTAGGCGTGGTCACGTCTTGGAAGTTGATGGAGAGAGAGCTGTTGTTCAGGTGACTATCCGGCATTCCTCATTTTTTTAAAAGTTGATCAACATTCTGTTTGTGCCTTCCAATCATTAGCTTAATGTGATAAATTGCCCTTTTGTTGCCTATTTTTGCCAATGGGCATGAAAATTTGAAATGTATAATCGTGCATACACATTGTAGAATTTTTTAGCCTATAAACAACTCTTATATCTTAATTTACGATAACAAAGTATCTATTAATGATTTAATACAAAATAGGAGGAATAAATATACATGGGATACTTTGTATGCACAAGACTGTCAACGTAATAATTTTCTTATGAGGTTATTGATACGCAGACCCTTATATTCTGTATTACATAGTGATACAACTCTGGATGTGTTGCATAAATTTTGTTATGATTTGGAGCCTCTTATGGGGTAAGAAGTCCACATCGACACACACGTAATGGTGATAATCTATTCGATTGCTCTAAATTACAGTAATTTACAGCATTCACAGCCTTATTGTAGCTTTGGAATTAATGTTTAGGCTGCCTCTAAAGTAGCATGATGCATACATCTTTATGCCCGTTGATGGCGCTGAATGGTGTACGGTTAAGTAATTTAGGTTCTGTATGTGGCTTAGATTGACATGCCATCATATAAAGTCGTTTGTGCCACAGTGTGTTGTATAATGCCCCATTTTGCTCAGCGTCTTTGTTTAAATCTTAATAGTCCAAGGCCGGTGGTTTTAGTTATGATCGTTCTATAGCTGCAACTGACATCAACAGAAGATCTACAATAGCTGATATGGAACAGAGAAATGTCGTTTTGAACACTGATAGCAGCATATGTATGCGTGAATACATTGTTTATTTGTTCAATACTAAATAGGCAAGATTTCTAACACCAAGATTGGTCCGAGACCAATTCCAAGACCATTGCCCATTATTAATACGGTCAATGATAAGACAATCTTTGTCTTGATCAAGATGATAGAGCCGATTGTACCTTGTAAAAAGAGGAGTCTCGCCTACCCAAATATCTTTCCAAAATCGAATACGAGTGCCACAACCTGCTTTAAAACGAAAAGTGTTAGATAAGATAATACCTTTCGAGTGGAGAAAATTGGAGGTTCCAACAATGTTAGCCCAAATGCCCTTGAAGCTACAACCATTTGTATCAAAACCTCCTTCTTGACCATGATAAGCTTTGATGACCTGAACCCAAAGGGCGTTTGGGGAAGAAAGCAACCTCCAACGCCATTTTTGAAGAAGAGCAAGGTTGAAAGCTTTAAGACTGCCAATGTTTAACCCTCCTTTATCGAAAGAATTAAGAATAATTGGCCATTTGACCCAAGCCATTTTGTTTTCATCTTTATTACCACCTCAAAAAAATTTAGCTCGAATTCTTTTCAGGTCTTGAAGGACCAATTCTTAGAAATGTATATAAAATCTGAGGGGGAGGGGATATTTAGTATATAGAATTTTAAGACTGGATACAAATGGTTGTAGCTTCAAGGGCATTTGGCCGCCATCTAGTAGGCAAACACCCCCGACGAGCTCGCCACATAAAAACATTAATCTTAATAGGAATTAACTTAACCTACCTAGTCGGCTCAGAATGAGAGGGAAGCACCAAATCATCAATAGCAAGACGAGTATCTTTCACACTAAATTCACCACTGCTAGAAAGGGAGAAATACCAACGATCATTAGACGTTGAAAGAACCACTGAATTCAAAAACGAACTTAAATCTGAGAATTCTTGCTGTTCGACCCCTCCTCTAACTGATCTCCGAAAAGACGTATCCAGGGGGCCAGCCATCTTAGCCGCCACACAAATATTGGGAGCAGAATCAAGGGCAAACAAACGCGGACACAACTCACACAAGGGAATATCCCCCATCCAAGTCTCTTTCCAAAAACTAGTAGATTGACCATCCCCGATACGTTTAGAGCAATACGACAAGAAATCAAATCCAGATGACTTAAGCACTTGAACTTCCTTCAAAATCGAACTCCATATGGAAACCTTACGAACTGAATGAGAATCAATCTTATCCCCATGAACCGCTTGGATAACACGAAACCACAAAGAATCATCTTGCGAAACGAAACGCCAAACCCACTTTAAGAGGAGCGCTCGATTAAGAGCGAAATAACTCGAAACCCCAAGACCCCCTTTCTTCTTCGAAGCTAACACCTTATCCCAAGCAATCCAGGAAATTTTTTTCTCCAACATGCTGGCACCTTTAAAGAAGTTACTACGAATTGACTCCATAACCTTAAGCACGCCTTTAGGAACCTTAAAAATGGACATGTTATAAAGGGGAGATGCACCGAGAACTGATTTTAACAAAGTAAGCCTACCACCAATCGAGAGGGTTTTCGCTTTCCATTTAGACAAACGCGATTGAAGCTTTAAAATTACATCATCCCAAGCCTTATGACGAGTCATCCCAGCCCCCACCATAACCCCAAGATAACGGAACTTGTTTTCCATAATAGTGCAACCTAAAGAAGAAGCCATATCCTCAACTCTAGACCGCGAGACCCCCACACCCAAAATTTGGCTCTTATGAATATTAATCTGTAATCCCGACGCGAGATGGAAACATTTAAGAATATTGATAATACCTCTCAAATTATTATCAGACCATTCACCCATAAAAAAGGCGTCATCCGCATAAAATAAATGAGATAAAGCCAAAGAATAATTTTATATATATATATATAATTTATTTATATATAAATACTTTATATATATATATTATATAGTGAGACTTTCTTATTCAGACCATTCTCTAGTGCGAGAACTGACAGAACCACTAAAAACACATGCATTCACGCCTTCATTAATTGTTAGTTTTTTATTCACTTATGTTTTAAAAAACAACATTTATGTTTTAAAAAAAAAAATAGTTGTTATAAATAATTTGTAAGAATTTGGAAATATATAATTTTTCTTTGATGGTGTTGCATGTTTGTTCTTATAAAGCGTTTTTTTTGCAAAAAAACAATATTGCGGCCGTGTGTAAGGTTTTTGTGAAAAAAAAGGAAGAGTTCATGATGATACTGAAGAATATTAGGTGGATTCTTACGATTATTGATGATTTTCATGTATTTTTTTTATTTTTAAAAGGCGTGCATGTATGTTTTTTGTGGTTCTGTCAGTTCTCGCACTAAGAATGGTTTGGTAAAAAGAAAGCCTCCCTATTTAATATTTATATATATATATATATATATATATATATATATATATATATATATATATATATAAAGTATCATAATTTAAGAAACCACTTTTTATGCTTAAATTTTTATTTTGGATAAATATCTATGTAAACTTTTTTTTTAAATAAATGGTGTAATTCGGGTTATTCAGGTCAACCTGAAAACTGAACAGAATTTAAATTCGGTTTTCGGGTTGACCCAATTTTTTTGACCGAACTAACCGAACCGAATTAACCGAACAACCCGAGAACCAAACCGATCAACACCCCTAATTTTATTGCTCTAATATAAATCCATACTACATTATAAAGCATTTTGAACATTTTCAAAATCAAAAGCCTAAAAATATTAAGTTTATACACTTACGTATTATGAAATTGTGTCTTAAACGGTTACAATTAATTTAACAATAAAACACTCTTACATGAAAAATACAACTAATAAAACAAATGATACAAACCAATCATATGTTTTCTAATTTTACAGTCATTTATTTTAACCAAAGTGTAATGACCCTTTTAACTACATTAATATTCTAAGCATAATGCCCATATGTTTTATACTTTTCTCTTTAACGTCGTTTATATCATCTTTCTCATCTTCATATTTTATTTTTATCAAACACCTCTTGTTACATTTATTAACGTAAAAAATAATGGTCGAGTATCTATTAACTCCATAATACTATTTTCATTCGTCGCGAAAAGATATAATCAAAAAATATTAGTCGTCGAAAATTTTAAATATATGATACTCACCGCCACAACGTGTTGATACCATGCAAGTTATGTAATTATAAAATGAAATTAGGATTATGTAATTATGTAAGTTTTTTGCTTTATATTATTTATTGCTCTAATATTGATTTTGTAGCTATGGAAACTATATCAAAACAACAACAAAAATTTGTTGTATAATTTCATAAATATAAGGGGTAGTTTAGTAATTTCAATATGTTAAATTTTCAATAATTCAACATGAGGTTCATATTAACCTATTATATATTAGGCGTGCAACGACGTCGTTTTACATTAATGTAGTCGTTTTAGAGTTGATGAGGTGGTGTTGCATTAGTGACTTTGGGTTTGTTGGGCCATTTTTCTTTTTTTGGTTTGCACTTGGGTTTTGTTGGCCTGGTTTTGTTACAAGCTAAGAATAGAGAAAGTGTGCTCAATACTCTTATCTTTATGCATTTCTCTCTCCTCAAATATACACACGGTGATTTTGGTGCTTTCGTGGTTTTGAATACCTACGTACAACTGTTGCTTCCAGATTTCTCTTTTCGAGGTTTTGGGCGTGGATGGTGGTTCATAGATTAAGGGTATGTTTTTTTTCTTTTTTTATTCGTGTAAATTTGATTATGTTTTAAGCGTGTAAGATCTTGGAAATGGTGTATTGCATGTAGTGTTTAGAAGTGATTTTGGTTTTTTTAGCTGATTTGTTTAAGCTCATGCAGCTTGAAGGGTCGATTTGGGTTATTCAATTACAAGCTGTATTGTTGACCGTGGTTGTCAGATTAAGAGAATTTGTTGTTGTTGTTGTTGTTTGTGTAAGTTTTTTGTTGTTGTTGTTGTTGTTGTTACTAAGAAGTATGGCATGGGTGTAGGTTTCTTGACTCTCATTGATGGTTAGGATAAAGTTGATGCATGTTGTGTTTTTGTTGTTCTTTCGTGGATCTAAAAATGAAGTTGTTGCATGTCGTGGTTTTGCCATTTTTTAAATATAATCTAGATACGATTTTTGCATGCTTTGATTTTGTTGTTAATTTGATTAGAATATGTTTCGTGATTTAAATTCTTGCTGTTTATATTGCGGTTCTTTAAGACCTAGGTGGTGATTTATATAAATGTGCCTTTTGGATTTGGCTTGAACAGTGCTAGCTTGGCTGTGATGTTACTTTTGTCTTGGTTATTCTGTAGGTATCACATATGCAGCGACAGGAGCACCTATGCTCAAGCGCCAACGCAAGAATCTCCGTCAGTCAAGTGAAACTGTGGCTACAGCTTTCGTAACAATCATATCCATCATCATTATATAATGTTTGGATGACCTTCAACATGTTATTTATTTTATTACTAAATATAATAACGTTTTTTGAAAGTCGGATTGAATTTTGTAAATGTCCTAATTATCTCACACATGTCTTAGCGAAAGCTTGAACCTAGAACCCCTTCGTTAAGGGGTAATTCATATACCACTAGGCTAAATGGTCATTGGTAAATATTATACAATTTATTAGTTCTTGTTTGATTCCTAGGACTCAAGTACGCTCAATTAAAGTCCATTCAATGTGCTTGCAGATTTTTTTTAGATTCTCTTTGCTATAATTGTTTTAGGTATGTGTTTATTGGGAGGCGCGAGTTGTACATATGTGTTTTGGTTATAGGGTGTAAAAGAAAAGCAATCGTATTTTTTTATTTTGGTTATTTGTTGTTCTTTTTTACGAGGAAGGGTGTTAAAATTACATATCCAAAAGATGTTATTTTTTTAACATGCACAAATTTAATTCTTTGTTTATGTATACCTTTGATGTTATTTTTATACATACTTTGTTAAAAACACATAAAGTGTTGGTTACAAGGTCATTTATCTAGTTATCATTGTCTAGGGATTAGTAGAATAAATAAGCAAGGACTTAATCCTCTTTCCTCTTTAGTCCCTCCCTTCTACCTATATATAGAGGGCTAAGGGTAAGAAAAAGGGGTGGTGATTTCTCTCTTATCTAATCTAATATTTTTTTCTTTCTTTCTTTCCCTCTCTACTTTTTCTCTTTAGGAATCTCACCCTACATCTCTCTCTATCTCCCTCACACGTCTCACTTCTCTTTCTATATATCTCTCTCTTTAAATATATTAGTGTAGTGTATGTTTATGATATCTTACAATTGGTATCAATCGTCATGGGATAATTAGTGGTGTTTAGAGTTTCAAAGTTTTGGTTTTTTACTCTTTTAGTGGTTCGCCTAGTATTACATTGTAGATGGGATGATTTCAACTTTTATGTGTTTAAAAACCATAAATGTTTGATTTTTATGATTCCTTAGATCTAGGTAAGAACTACTAAAAAAATTAAACTTTACTTGATTTTTAAGTGTTTTTTTAGTGAAAAAGTGTGATTTTTGTTGGTTTCGGATTGAAAAGTTTCAAACTTGTGCAAACCATATCGGTTACACAAACTAGCAACTCTAGTTTGTAGGACAAGGATTCTATGAAGGTTTCGAAGAAGAAAGTTGTGATTTTTGAAGGTTTCGGAAGATAAAGACTCAAACTTTTACAAACCACGCCGGTTTTACAAACTAGTAACTCTAGTTTTGTTGCAAAAGTCATTCAAAAAACAGGCGAACCACGTTTTCCACAAAAGTATTTTGTGGTTTCTTGTATTTCAAAAAGGCTCAATCAAACCTAAGTGGTCCAGCCAAACCTTTTAAGCTCAGCCAAACCAATAAAGGCTCAGCCGAACCAAGGAGCACCTAACCGAACTAGGGCATTGATCCAACCCTAGCCGATCTAGGAAACAGAACCAGGAAACCCTATCGAACCTGCCCCCCCAACCGAACCTCGTGGATAACCAAACCAGGAACCCTACCGAACCTCCAACCCTACTGATCTAGGGCTTTTACCAAACCTCTAAAGTTCAAAACCCTAACCGAACCTACAAAGAAACCATAGCCGAACCTAGGGTTTGATATACTTAGGGATTTTTCAAGTTCGTTTCAAAGAAAAAGCTTCAATTTTTAGTAACATTGAGTGATAAAGTCTCGATCTTTATTCACGGATTACTTAAAGCTTCAACCTTTTCACTAAAACAACAACAAATCAAATCACACAACACTTCCTTTTTATTGAAAACGAACACAATCAATTCATCAATGGCTACAATGGCAGAAAACGTTATTGCATCAGGTGCTAAAAACCGTCCCCAATGCTTGAAAAAGGAATGTATGATAGTTGGAAGACTCAGATTATGCTATATATCAAAGGCAAAGAGAACGGTACAATGTTAGAAGACTCAATAAAAATGATCCTTTTAAACTCAAAGTAGAGATCACTGTTAAAGATGATGATGGGGTTACTGATATAACACGTGCTCAAACAGTTGATGATATCTCTCTAAAATAAAAGTTATGATACAACAGTGACATCAAAGCTGTCAATATCATACTTCTTGGATTACCAGTTGACATTTACACTCTCATCAACCACTATCATACTGCAAATGAAGTATGGGATCGGGTCAAAGAATTGATGAAAGGCACAAAGATGACACTTCAAGGACATGAGTCAAAGCTATATGATGAATTTGATAGATTCACATCTGAGCCTGAAGAATCAATCCATTCATACTACTTTCGATATGCTAAATTGATCAATGACATGAACATGATCAAGATGTCTATGTCAAATATGCAAGTCAATACGAAGTTTGTGAATCATCTTCAACCAGAGTAGAGTATGTTTGTTACTGCTGCTAAACAAGCAAGGAATCTTCATCTAGTAAACTTTGATCAGTTGTATGCTTTCCTCAAACACAATGAGAAAGATGCTAAAGAAGTTCGAGAAATGCGACAACAATTTCCGAATCTACTTGCTTTAATGGTCAATGCCTACAATCCACCTCCTTCATACAGCAGTCAGAGATTTCAATATCACTCTTCACCACATGAAGTCTATCAACCATATCAGTTCTATCAATCAACTACTACAGTAACTCAATAACTCATCCAATCACCTCTACAACAAAGCGATGTACCACTAGTTGTTCCACAACAACCACCTACACTACCAACACAACCTGATTTCGAATTTGTTTGCCATTGTTCCTTCTAACTGATGATCTAATAGCTAGTCTCAACAAATCTATGTTGTTTTTAATCTCAGCTATGACCTCAAGATACCCACCTATAAACAACCACCTTAGAAATTCATCAAATCCAAGAACTCATGCTACAATTCAAAATGGCCAAGTTACAGTTCAGAATGTTCAAGGAAGACAATCTCAAGGTTATGCAGGGAAGAATCAAGCTTCAGGAACAAGGGTTATCAGTACAGCTGAAGAGACATGAGCAAATCAACCAAGGGTAATCAGATGTTACAATTGCAGGGGTGAACGTCATATGGCTAAGTAGTGTACTACAAAGAAGAGGGTGAAGGATGCTGAATGGTTTAAAGAGAAAATGCTACTTGCTTAAGCTCAAGAAGCAGGAGTTGTTTTGCATGAAGATCAACAAGAATTTTTTGCTGATATATTGACTGTGATGATCTTCAGCTACACACAACAGCTAATTTCAAGGCAGACCATGTTGATGCATATGATTCAGACTATGATGATGAAGCAACTGCAAGTACAATCTTCATGACAAGTCTTTCTCCTGCATGATCAATCAATGGTGACACAGTTGCTCGAACTTATGATTCAAACATACTCTCTAAGGTACCTCATTATGACACTTATCATGAGACTACTGTTCTTGATTCAGATGTTCAAGAGACGGAGTATATTGAACAATCATTTTCAAATAATGATTCATATGATGAACTTACGAGTAACAACAATGTTATCTCCTACGCTGATTATATGGTTACTATTGAAAATGATGCTGCTCAATATGTTCCTCCTCCTGCACAAGATAGATATAATATTGTTTATAATTGAACAAATGAAATCTCAAGTAGAAAGATGTAACACGGTAAATCAAGAGACAAAAAATGTGAATGAATCGTTAACCAGTGAGCTTAAACGATACAAATCAAGAGTCAAAACTTTGGAAGCTGAATATAATTCAAAATATTTTTTGACAAAAAGAGAAGAGTTTTTTGATTTTGAAATGAGAACTGTCATTGTTGATTGTAATCAAAAGGTGGAAGCTTTTAAAAACAAGCAATTGTCAACGACAACAAATTGATGCTCTTATTAAAGTCAATTCATCTCTAAAAGACGATTTTGTAACTTTAAAACAAGAGTCATCTGCTAAGCAAGAAAAGTACATCAATGAACTTTTGGATTTGGAAAAGGCTAACAAAAAGCTTCAAAACATCGTTTACAAAATAGGTCAAACTGTTCAAACAATGTGTATGTTAACCAAACCACAAGTTTTTTTATGATGAAGCTCATAAAACTGCTCTTGGTTATCAAAATCCTTTGTATCTTCGTCAAGCTCAAAGGAAACAACCTGTGCTATATAATGCAAAAACCTTAGTTGAGAAACATGATCTGATATCTGTGTGTGATTCTGAGGAAACATTAATACTTGCTGAAGAGAGTCGGTTGAAACTGAAAGAGAAACAAACTGAGATTAATGCTAAACCGATTGATTACTCAAAACTGAATAATCTCTATGAGTATTTTGTTCCACAAAAACAACTGTCTGCAGAACAATTGTATTGGTCATTAAAACCAACTCTTCCTGAAAGCGTTTCAAAACCCACAAAAGTTTTTCCTAAAAACTTCCGTCAACCAGTGAGGTACTCAAAAATCTTACAAATGCAAACGAACTTCTCAACAAGTTTGATGACTGCATTGAAAAGAGAACTAACTTATCTCCTCATGAGATAGGTAACTGGGAGACAACGGATGTCAGAGGGACTTTTAAACAAGATGTCATACCATTTTTTAAAAACTTTAGAGAAACTTTTAAACTTTTTGAAAAATCTCTTTACAAAGAGGTCAATGACATGAAATATATTTTCAAACAAATGAAAGACGAGGTTAACTAATGTTCTGTGGAAAAGAAATGTTTTGAAATTGAAAAGAAACAACTTTTAATCAACAACGACCGACTCTTGGAAGAAAATATCTCTTGTGATATTCGGTGTACTTTCTTTCGTTCGTTGAATGAAGTTGATAATTGTGGAAAGTTTAAAAGTCTTAATATTGTGCTTTTAGAACTACAAGAATCAAACAAGTCATTTAATGAGCTAACTAAATGTTTTGCAAAATTTGAGGAGTATTTCATTTCTCTTGAACTCTCTTTGCAACATAACAAGGAAAAAATGATTTGTGATGACTCTTGGAAATTACATGATACATCTTTAATAAATGTAATCAATAAAAAGTATTTTGAGATAAATGATTTGAAAGTGCAATTAAAAGACAAAACACTTGTTATTACTGAGTTGAAACATCGGTTAGCTAAATTGCATGGAAAGAATCAAGTGACTCAGTGTGAATCACCTAATTTTGATTCTAGGATTAAGAAAATAGAGGATGAGAACATGACACTAGCTTTTCAGGTTTCCTCCTTAATTAAGGAAAGAGAACACCTTAAGTTAGTATACAAGAACATTTATGATTCAATCAAGTAGACACGTGTTAAAACCAAACTTCAAACTGACTCTTTTCAACAAAAAATGAATGACTAGATTTTTGAAAATAACAAGTTAAAAGCACAGCTACAAGAAAAGTTTTCTGAACCTCAAATGAATCAAAATGGTACAAGTGTGAATACTAAGTTTGCTAAACCTCTAACTTCGGGAAATAAATTGTATTCTGTAACTCTGTTTCCAAAAACTTAGTTTATTTCTAAAGTTGTTGAAAAAAATGATTTGTCAAAAATAGTCACTTCACACTTGAATACCAACAAGATAATTGAAAAATGCACTAAAGTTCTTGCCCTAGGTTTGCTTAAGATTGAGTCTGAACCAATCAATGTGTACTTTAAGAAAAATAGGGTTGTGCATCGAGATTATCTGAAAGTCACTAATGAGCACATAGAAACACTTCAGGAACTATTAGAACAAGCTAAAGCATTGAAACCTTTAGATTAACATATAGGTTATGCTTCTAAGTTTGCTGCGCGAATTCAAGAACTGTTAGTGTATGTTAGTGCTTCATGCCCTTTCACTCAAAGTGGGAATGAAAAGTGGGCTCCTACTACAAGCCATAAAAAGAACAATAAGCCTTATGTAGACGCATCACAAAAATCAGTAGTTAATAACATAGAAGCATGAGCCGTTCAAAAAAAATAACATAGAAGCATGCAGTAAAGCAAAACACTCAAAAGACTAACAACACTATTTTGCCTTCTACAAGACGAGTAAGCTATACTGATGCTAGCGGATCAAAGCCTACGAGCGATCTAAAGAATGTTAGGATCCCGCAACCATCAAGTAGAAGCAAACGAATAAAGTAGAAGCCCAACTTAGGAAGTTTAAGTCTAGTTCAAATAAACACAATTCTGTTTCAGATTGTAATGCGAATGTTAAGAATGTTGCTTTGGCAATGAATTCTTCAAATGTTTTCTTATCATGTAATGAATGTTTGTTTTCAGCAAATCATAATGCTTGTGTTGTTAAATATCTTAAAGATGTGTAAAAACGTAAAAAGGCTAAATCTGTAACACAAAAAGAAAAGATTTAACGGAAACCAACTGGAAGGGTCTTTTCCACTGTAGGACTTAGATGGAAACCAACAGGAAGGATGTTTAACATGGAAGTAAAATTATGTCCAATCACTAAAACCACTCCTTCTACTATAGTGCCTTCGGGAAATAGATTCCACACCATAAGTATTCCAGCTATAACACCTAATGCGGAAACTATTATGCGATATTCCATTCCTAAGAACTCCCTAAGAAGAGCTAACATAAATAGCTATGGTCATCTATTTAATTCTCCCAATTTTGCTTTCGTAAGAAATTCTGCGATTTCTAAACAATCATCCTGAAATTTTAGATTTCTAGGAGTAACTTAGGATTGCTAACGGTATGGAACCCAATCAAAAGTTGGGGATCCAGATTTTTGTACAGAGTTTCTTTTTTCTTTATTTGTGCAGATTATAGAAATTGTTCTAAGGTACTTAAAATCAAGAAATGGCTTCTGAACAACACGGTTCAGGACCCGAACTTCAAGGGTTGACTTCTGGACACATTAGTTCAGGACCTGTACAAAACCAGTGTTGGGAATTAAACTCATACACTTAGTACTGCCAAGCCAAAGATTTAGTACTGCTCAAGATTACAACTGCCAGTACTAACTAGTTAGTACTGCTAGAAGAAAGTTAGTACTGCCAGTACTAACTTAACACTGTTGAAGGAGTTAAGACTGCTGCATGAAGACTTAGGACTGCTCAAGAGATAAAAACATGTGAAGAGATATGTATTGACTTATTCTGTGTATATTCTATTTAGTTAGAAAGATATGCATATAAGATTAGAATTATAGAAGATTTGTAGTTATCTTGTAAAGGATTCCTTGATGTATAAAAGGAGATCCTAGGTTATGATGTTAGATGTGATTTCATAGAGTTGCATACATAGCTTCAAGGTTGTAAACCCTAGTACTAGATAGAGTACTCGTATTATTGATCTTAATAATATTGAAGCTTTTTGTTACATCTTTGTTCAATCATATTTACTGTTACATTCATAGTTCTTCTAAGTATTAAAGAGTAGATTCCGCATACTCTTTAATATACACACAAAGTTTCTACCAAAGTTGTTTTGGATTTATCCAAGGTAACTTAACCTTTACAAGCTAAAGAATTAATCATAGTTTGGGATCAACAAGTGGTATCAGAGCTTGTGTTCTGAAACTTTGATCTAGAAAAAACTAACAAGAAGATCTCTTTACTCACAAGGAAGAGATAAATCTAGAAACTACCCAAACCAATACTACTGCAAAGTTGCCCCTTCTTAAACAGAGTGAATATGATATGTGGAAGCTAAGAATTAAGCAGTACTTTCAAGTACAAGATTATGCTCTATGGGATGTCATAGAGAATGGAAACTCATTCAAACCAGCAGCTCAAACAACAACAAATGCTGATGGTTCCTTAACTACATTAATACCAGGTTCTGTAACTGCTGATGAAAAGACTCAAAAGAAGAATGATGTGAAAGTAAGAAGTATGTTACTAATGGCACTTCTAAATGAACATCTACTGACATTTAATCAGTACAAGGAAGCCAAGAGTTTGTTTGCTGCTATACAAATAAGATTTGGTGGTAATGATGCCACAAAGAAGACTCAGAAGACTCTTCTGAAGCAAATGTATGAGAACTTTAGTGCTCTAAGCACAGAGTCTCTTAATTCTAGTTTTAACAGGCTTCTAAAGATTGTAAGTCAGTTGGATATCCTTGGTGAAAATATTTCATAAGAAGATCTTAATTTGAAACTTTTAAGAAGTCTGCCTTATGAGTGAAATACTCATGTTGTGGTCTGGAGGAATAAACTTGATCAAGATTGTTAAACAAGAGGTTAAAGGAACTGCAAGCTCAAGCTCAAGCTTAAGTTCTCAAAACTTGGCTTTTATGTCATCTACTAGCAGTACTAATGAAGTTAATACTGCTTATGGAGTTAGTACTGTTAATACTCAAGTTAGCACTGCTAGTACTCAAGTTAGTACTGCTAACTTAAGTAATGACACTGTTTATGCATTTTTGGTCAGTCAATCAAACGGGTCTCAACTTGTACATGAGGACCTTGAACAAATCCATGAAGATGACTTAGAAGAGATGGATTTGAAGTGGCAGTTAGCATTGCTGAGCATGAGGACAAGAAATTTTTTCTAGAAAACTGGTAGAAAGATTACTATCAATGAGAGTGATACAGCTGGATATGACAAGTCAAAAGTGGAGTGTTTCAATTGTCACAAGTTGGGACACTTTTCAAGGGAATACAGAGGACCTAGAAATCAAGATAACAGGAGCAGGAATCAAGACAGCTCTAGAAGGACTATAAATGTGGAAGAAATTTTTTCCAAAGCCATGTTGGCTATTGATGGAGCTGGTTTTGACTTGAGCTTTATGGCAGATGAAGAAGTCCCTAGAGACATGGCTCTTATGGATTTTTCAGACTCTGAGGTACATGATAATAAAACTTGTTCAAAAACATGTTTAAAAAGCTTTGAAACTCTTAAAACTCAAGATTTAAGAATAGAGTTTAACAAATCTGAGTTCAATCTAGCTACTTATAAAAGAGGGTTAACATATGTAAAAGAACAACTTGTCTTTTACAAAAAGAATGAGGTTTTATTTTATGAGCAACTTGTTGTTCTAAAAAGAGATATTTCATATAAAGACTCAGAAATTAGTGTGCTTAAAAGTGAGTTAGAAAAGCCTAAGCAAGAAAAAGAGAACAATCAACTTAAGATTGAAATTTTTTATAATGCTTCTAAGAGTCTAGATAAATTAATAGGGAGTAAGATACCTGATAAAAGTAGAAAGGGTTTAGGGTTTGTAAGCTATAATGCTGTTCCACCTCCTACTACAAGATTATTTTCACCCCCAAACCTTGATTTGTCCAACTCTGGTTTAGAGAAGTTCCAACAGCCTGAGTTTGAAGGATATGGACCTAAGACTAGTAAAAGTGTTAGAGAAGATACTTCTAATGAGGTTAGGGAATCTCCTAATGCCTTATTGGTTGAGGAGTTGGTGTCAAATGATAAATTAGAGAAGAAAACTATTTTTCCTACTGCTGCTAAGATAAATTTTGTTAGACCTTAACAACAAGAAAAACCAGTTAGGAAACCAGTTAAGTATGCTAAAATATACAGGTCAATAACTCCTAGGGGAAATCAAAGAAACTGGAATAATCAGAAGTCCCAACAACTAGGAAGTGACTTTGTGATGTACAATAAAGCTTGTTTTGTCTGTGGAAGTTTTAACCATGTGCAGGCTAACTGCAATTACCATCAAAGGGAAAGGATGGTATCTAGTAATATTTATACAAGGGTGAATTACAATTATTCTGCTAAAAAGGCTCACCCCAGTGCTCACAAAAACATAGTTCCAAGAGCAGTTTTAATGAAAACTGGCCTAAGGCCACTTAATATTGCTAGTCCTGTTAATACTGCTCATCCTAAAACTATAGTTTATAGTGCTAGACCAATGTCATGTTTTTCTAAATCAGCACAATCAACTGTAAAGAGGCCCTATAGTATAAAAACAACATTAACTAACAAAAATTATAGCCAAAAAGTTAATATTGCTAAGGGAAGTTTTTATACTGCTAGGCCAAAAGCAGTTAATACTACTAGGCCAAATTTAGCAGTAGTTAATGCGGTTAGGAAAAATCAGGTTAATGATGTTAATGCCTCAGCATGTTGGGTTTGGAGACATACAAAACTTATCAATGCATCAATTACTTTCAAGAGACTCAATTATGTTGATGCACGAGGCAGATCCAAGTCAGTAATGGCTTGGGTCCTCAAAGGAAACTAATTTCCTTATTTTTATATGCAAGGTCATCCACAAAAAGAAGATCACGGCTATGTTAATAGTGGATGCTCAAGGCACATGACAGGGAACATGTCCTATCTCTCAGACTTTAAGGAATTTGATGGAGGATATATTGCATTTAGGGGAGGAGCCAAAGGAGGAAGAATTACTAGTAAAGGAACTCTTAAAACTGGTAAGCTTGATTTTGAGGATGTGTACTTTGTCAAGGAGTTACAGTTTAACCTTTTTAGTATCTCACAAATGTGTGACAAAAAGAAACATTGTTCTTTTTTACTAAACAAGTTGTTTTGTTCTTGTCTCCTGGATTTTAAGTTAGTGATGAAAGGTAAGGTTCTTATACTAAAGTTACTAGAAAGAACATATGTACAGTGTTGGATATGAAGAATATTATTCCTATAGTGAGTATTTTTGGTCTTGTTGCACAAGGCCTATACTTGATGAATCAATGCCATGGCTTAGGAGGCGAGGTCATGTAATTTTAAAACCAGTAATTAACTTGTTAAGAGGAAATTCTTGTGAGAGGTTACTACAAAATGTTTTAAAACATAAATGACCACACTTGTGTTGTTTTTTTTTTGCCTTATAGGAAAGCAACACAAAGCCTCTTGTAAGTCCAAGATTCAGAACTCTATTACTCAGCCTTTATTCATGTTGCATATGGACTTGTTTGGTCCAACTTTTGTGAGCAGCTTAATGAATAAGAAATATTGTCTAGTTGTCACTGTGATTTTATAACAGATATTACTTGAGTTTATTTTTACATCTTAAGGATGGGGTAATAGTGGCTTTATTATGAGCTTTATAACTTGATGATAGAAAATCTAGTTGATAAGATAGTAAAGATAATGATCGGTGGCAATGGATCACAGTTTCAAGAATATATAGTTATGAGTGAGTTTTGTGAACAGAAAGGCATTAAGAGGGAATTTAGTATAGTTAGAACTCCTCAGCAAAATGGTGTTGCTGAGAGGAGAAATAGAACACTAATTGAGACTGCTAGAACCATGTTACCTGACTCTAAGTTACCTACTACATTTTGGGCTAAAGCAGTTAGTACTGCTTGCTATGTGCAGAATAGGGTATTAGTAGTTAAGCCTCATAACAAGACCCCTTATGAACTGTTTAGAGGTAGAACACCTGCTCTAAGCTTCATGAGACCATTTGGGTGTCATGTTACCATTCTTAATACCTTAGATTATTTAGACAAGTTTGATAAAAAGTCAGATGAAGGATTCTTTATTGGATACTCAATGAATAGTAAGGCTTTTAGGGTATACAACATTAGAACTAGGAAAGTAGAAGAAAACTTGCATATTAGGTTCTTGGAGGATAAGCCTATTATTGCAGGTGATGGACCAAAGTAGCAATTTGATATTGATGTTCTAAAAAAATGAATGAATTATGTTCCAGTTGTTACAGGTACAAACTCTAATGAATTTTGTAGGATATTGGAAATCATAACACAATTGAATGACTAGTGGATTAGCTTAGTTCTAGAGAGAGAAAGTGAGAGAGAACTTTCTAGTGAGAGAAAATGAACTTGCATTATGTAAATGACTAACCTACCTCTTCCTTGTCATGAAGTGGCTATATATAGTTCAACACAATCGGCAATTAAGGCCTTAGTAGTGGGCTTACACTTTGATTTAGGTCTTATTACCAGACCCATTATCTGGAATGGTTATAATTAAATCTTCTTAACTTAGAGCATACAATAAACGGTAAAATGCTAGGCGGTGGACCGAAGTCTTTTCTCGAATATCGAACAAATCTCCACCCTAAGGGAGGTCAACCAAAAAAATACTTAAATTAAGGCTCTTAATGTTGATGTTCAGCTCGTAGTCTTTGATTCTTTATGCATTGATTTCTTTGTACATAATGTAGTGATCTTTGAACATAGTTCCTTTGACTTGTGTGATCTTTGAGCTTTTTTTGAGATCACCAGCCATAGTAAATCTCTTAATCATCCTTGTTGTGGTATTGCCTTCATGTAAGGGTTGTGACCTTCGGCCCGGCCATGCTCAAACTTTTATGGTAATGATAGTACGCATTAGAGGGTGCGGAAGCTGTGTTGTAGGTATTTCAGTTATACATTATGTCTTTGATTAGGAATTTTAAGTAGTGAGCATGGGGTTGTGAATTGAATGTATCTTGCCATCAGCTGCTACCGTCGGGGATTTCCTGCTGTTTATATGTTAGTAATAAACACAATACGACAAGTGTCTTTATTTTTTCGTTGTATAAAGGTTGCAAGAACCTAGGTTACCCGTTAATTTGTATAAAAATACATGATGTGATCAGGTAGAATTCCGAAGATTCTCCTTGGAAGGGTTTCGTTTGTTGCGGTAGACTTTTTCAAAAACCGAGGTCCTCAAAGTAGTCAAAAACGAATGGAGTGAGTGAAAACAGCGAATTAAAAATCACTGATAATGAAAAAAAAATTGATTTAAAAATCATTCATGTATCACTCTGAAAAAGTTTTTGTGGGACACATAAAACATTTTTATATCTATAAAATCAAGCTTCATCAGAAACACATTTGTTTTGAAAGATATACACAGTCAATGTGCTCGAAAATCAGTTGTTGAGCACATCGAAAGGTTTTTCAAAAACTATTCGTCAATTCACTGCCTGGAATAAGTTTGATTCATAAAGAATCGCACCATCGTTGCTTTTCATTTGTCACAAGTTTGATCCATAGTGGATCTCACATGTCACCTACCAAGAGCTTGTTAGATGTTGGTTCTAGAAGGATTTCCATCTTCATTGTGAGTACTTTCGTATCACTTGGATGTTCTGACAATACCTCAAGGATAATGCACAAGACTCTTAGAATCTTTACTTGTTGTCACAGTGTGTGATGAACAAGCATAGTTTGTATTAGTATCCTAACAAGATTTATGGATGATCTCATGGCTCTAGACTCAATCGTGCACATTTTATTTTTTTAGTAGTCGGAAGGCTTGGTGCATAGTGCCACATTTTCAATATCGTCTAACTCAAAGTAGAGAGACGTTAAAAATGCGGTTTGATCTCTATTGAGGAAATAAAACAGGAATCCTTTGAGGGATCTTGAGGGGGGAATAACTGGCTAGGAATGGGTTGTGCAAAGTATCACTGGGTCCATGATATTGTCTTCATGTCAGCAATCTACTATGTTTTTGGGAATTTTGCAGCATATGTAGTGACCTGGTTTCTGCCTAATGTTTAAGGAGGGCTGCTTTCTTTTCACCATTTTTTTATAAATTTCTGTTCATACTTCACCCCTCAGTGCTTAAGAGTCTTCTTTACTAGTACTCTTATTGGGGTGTGTTTCCAGTATTAGATCCATCTCAGTCCGCAACTATTTCCCTTATTCTTACATTTTCATTTTGTAATCATACCCTAAAGACTCTACATCTAACTAGTGGATTATCCCTGGGTTGTCCATCCGGACTCTGCGGGATATAGGAAACATGTACCATAACCTTACCATCCTTATAACTACGTTTAAGTATAGTACATAGTCGGTCTTTTTGGTACAGTTTACTTCGCGATAAAAAATAATTGAAAAATCAACCAAGGTACTTGTGATATAGATATCAAAGGCATTGTACCTTGATTGTTTTGATTATTTAGAAACGCTCCCCCTTAACAAGTGCATCAATATTTGAAATTGTTTGGCACATAGAGGGAGTTGTACCTGCTTGAGTCTTAATAGATCACATTATTATTAGATTTAATATTTAAATCACATTCTCTCCCCTGATTAATATTTTCAAACCCTTTGAGATTTAGAATCTCATTTGATTTAAATAGGTTAGGAAAAAATTTGGCGAGAAACATGTGGTTGATTAAATCCAAAAGCCGATATTGAAACCTTATTATGCTACCCTCAATTGATGAGGGAATTCTGTTAGTGAAGTTATGATGATTTTATATTGATTTAGAGTTAACGAGAGAAAACTCATGAAACATTCTAAACTGGGCACATACACTGATAATGCACAACTAAATAATGTACAAAGTTTACAATAAGATACATATGATATTGACCTTTTAATTGGAATGACGATATCATTTCGTTCTCTGAAGAAGTCTGTAAGTCAAATATCACGATCAAGGTCAATAACAATAGCATTCTGATTCTGGATGAATCCTTCTTGTCTTCAGATGCCCTTTCAAATAGCCGCTTAGAAATCTTTGCTCCCCTTGTCACGTCCTTTTGAAGTCTAGAATTAGCGTATTACATACCCGGTTTAAGCCGCCTGAACTTGATTCCCCTTGACTATGTAATCTAGTTAAAAGTGCGTTAAATACGTTATCAACGTCCCATCACTGAACTTGTATATCTCATTGAACCTTATGATCTTTCGGTCATTGTTGTCTACTAGGAACACTACTGCTCGAGGAGACTCAATGATGGTATAATCATGCTTGAACTCGTAGCCTGTTGCATCCCATCCTGGTTTGGTGAGGTTCAACTGTGTCTGGTAGCTTTTAATGCCGAGTTGAAAGTCTTTAACCCGCTGTCGAATCACCAAGTTTCGGGTCCATTGCTTGTACAGTAGTAGTTTGACAGAATTTTGTCTAATCAGGAAGATGATCGAGATGACCTTGCAGGAGGAGTAGATTCAGGTCTTCAAAGTTACTAGGATACAAGTTCTTGAAATCTTTTTCAACAATCGTATATTCTTGGAAGTCAGCTCTTCGGAGGATAATTTCGCTCATGTAGTCATACCCGTATCTTGAGTATGCTTTGATTTTTACAACACTAAGAATCCGCATGTGTGTTCTGACATCTTTTCTACGCGACGAAGAATCATGTCTGTCAATATAGAACTTCTGTCGATTAAACCACCAGTGAGAGATGCCATATTTGTCACTTATGTCATAAGTACACACATCATCAATCCACATTTGTTCCGGCACTAGCAGTTCTAGCCACAAAGGCGGATACTAGCAGCATTCATTTGGAAAATTTGATTAGTGCAGGATTGCTCCTTGGTGCATTATTTAAATTTCTCAACATTGTCTGTTTTGAAGAAGAATTGTGGTGATATTAGTGACATGGACTATGGCAGGTTCCACCGAGAGGCAGTGTCGGTTGGACATCGAATTCTGACTTGATCCATTCTGGATTCGTCCAGTAAACCTGAGGCTGTGAGCATTTTGTGACATACTACATATGGAACTGAAGGTAAATGACATCTGGGTTAGAATGCTTTTATCAACTTCATAAGCATGCACCATTATAAATTCTGCTTGGCGTAAGCATGGTTTTGTTCACCTTTTGGCAGTACCAATTCATGAAGGTTGTCATATCTCTAATCTTTGCAAGCAACGAGTTCACAGTTAGGGGCTCATAAGTTGTAGCCAACGCAGAAGCCCAGTTGTTTACACATCCTGACTTTGTTGGAAGAAGGAATAGTCCAGGCAGGTTTAGGAGTCGCTGGTCTTTCCTCTTCAGGTAGTGGTTTCCACCAGTCTTTTCTTAAGTCAACTTTTGGTTGGTGATCATTCTCGGAGTCTTAATTATCTGACAAATGCACTGCTCTTCGGGAATGGAATCATCATTGCATACAGATAGTAAGTTGGTGATTTTGTTTGAGCACCAAAAGATGTCACAGCCTGACTCTTGCTTGAGTGTCAGGTGTAGTCCAAGCCATTAGATTGTGAAGCGGAGGCTGCGGTTCTTGGTTAAACTTGGTGCCTTTTACTGCCTGTTGCTGTGCAGATCAGATGTACACAGTAGATGGAGGAGGAGTACGGTAGCGGGGGCAACTGATGAGGATACTAATGCTCCGAAAGTACTGGGAAGACCGGATGCGCCTGCTAGAGGAGGTGGTGGAGGTGGCTGTGTAGGTGGAGACCCAGGTGGAGTTTTTGGTGTCTTTCGTCTTATTTTTTTTCTACTTACGTGATTCTTACTGATCAGCTAAAACGGTTGATTTGTAAGTCTAGCTCCACTGATTTGCAAAGCTTCATACAAGTCATTGTGAAATTCATTTTTTTTGTGTCTTGTAGGTGTTGTCGTCAAGCATAGTGTTGCAGAAGTTCCTTCATATCAACGGTGGCAGATCCCTGAAGCGAGCTCGATGTGGATGCTTGCATGGCCCAGTCTACTATCATAAGTGGACTATCTCGTCAAAGCTTTGCTCAACCTGGTGGGGAAATATTGCGATTCTTTAATTTATACAGCCTGGAACCTTGTTTGTCAAACCTTACCTCCAAGGCTAAGATGTTTTGTATCAGATAGCGATATGTTGTTCTAGCTTAACCTATGCGCAAAACTGGAATGGATCCTATGGTGCTTTGAGGATGGTGGTGGTGGAGAATTGATGGTTGTTGTTTGCCTTTTGTTGTTGATTGTTGAGGTTGTGATGTGATGTTGGGAGTGGAGAGTCGGGTTGTGATTCGTGAGATCAATAATAGGAGTGGTCATTGGAGGATACCGAGGGACGGTGTCTTGTGAATGGGGATCAGAAATACATTGACTGAACCTCTGCTTCAGCATGGTATTCCCTGTGCTTTCTTCTTCCTATGCTTCTCCACGAAGACAGAACTTGATCAGTAAAGTCTGAGATCTTTCAAGGTTTTGATAGAGGACTAGGTTCTAGAGGGAGTGCTTAACAGGTTCTTCAAGGACTCACTGATCTTCAGTTAGCCAGTTTGGTTGGTTTCCTTTAACATTTGGGTAAGAAGTTGTTGTAAACTTCCTCATGCTATTTGATTTGGTTTATATTGAGTAGATAGCTGCAAGCGGTCTCTAATTAGTCATTGTGTTTCTAGGTTTTGGTCCAGCTATGAACCACCTGACTTGGTTGAGTTGAGACTCTATAACATCACCAGGGTTTGATCCAGCCTGGCCTTCGTCTTGTTCACCAGGGTTTGGTCCAGCACATGGAACTTAATCTTGATAATCCAGCTTTAATCTCATGCACTTTCCTCCTCATGACTCCATTTCACTGTCAGTGAGAGCTAGTTCCGCATCTAAGGAGGAGAGTCAGCATTGGTTCAAAGGGTTCACGTGGGCGATGGAGGACGGTCACTGGAAGATGAATTGATAACTCGGTCTTTGGTTTAGGAGTCATTGTAGGGTGAGAAGATCCTGAGAACTTGTTCTTCAACGAACTGTTCTTTTCCCTTTCACTTGTACCTCTGGAAGCGGTTGAATTCTTCTAAGTCAGGTTCCTTAATCACCACCGGATGCGCTGGTCCCTGAGTTCATTCCCTTGTTCCTTTAGACTTAGCTCCAGAGCCCGTTGAAGGTTTGCCTCTTCATCATCATGGGCAGGGTTCCTTTTCTGGAACTCCTTCATCTACAACCTCATCAACCAACTAAAGAGAGCTCTTAGGCATGCGCTTCTTAGTTACCTTACATGCTTTGGATCGTTTGGCGGGAGATGGTGCATTAGTTGATTCCATATCTAGTTTACACTTTTTTTACATTGCAATTCTTAGGGATTTATGTTGGTGTCGGTGTTAGTTTAGGTGATTGAGATGAAGCTGGCTCAGGAGACTTGTCATCTGCCTTATCGTGTTCTTCATTCAGATAACGTTGATATTCTGTAACATGCTCCAGGTAACTGCTGTAGTATGGTGCGCTTTTAATAGCGTCATTGAGAAGTGAATCAGTATCGACAATACCAAAATACTCCCTGCCATCCTTTCTAACATAACCTGAGGGTGTTCGTAGTTTTCCTGTGTGTAGGTATCGTGAAGAGCCGAAACCAGGTCTGGGTGTATGTTGTGCTTGTTTTTTTAGGTGTTGGAGGATTAGTTTGGTGTGACCTGACATTTGGAATAAGCAGAACGAGACGATCTTCTTCTTTCACGAGAAAAAAGCAGTAGTAAGGTTTCTTCCTAGTCAGTGAGGAAAATTTGTATGGATTGAACAAACTCTTCCTAAATCTTTTGCATTGTCGATGTATGAGCGATGGAGTGATACCCAAAAAGAATATGAAGCACAGGGTGTCTCTGGCCTGTCTATTCTAGCAGCTTTTACCTATAAGGCACATGTGGATATTAAGGACAAAATGGCTCTTTCGGTTAATAGAGATCATTGACATATTGCTGGACACGTCCTGAGTGTTAAAGGGGTATCCCAAAGTGTGGACATTTATCGGAAAATAGTATCATTTGAAGGCAAGAGCAACAAAGGGATTTGTTCATTGGATGGAGTGATATCGAGAGCATCTCAGAGAATATCTTTGTGCAGGTTGAACCATTGCTCATCCAACTGACAGCTGTACAACCAAAGTCGATGTAGTTAAAAACACAATGGATGTCCCAATACTGCTGAATGTAGATAGACGGGAATTGTTGTGGATGCCGTTGAATGCCATAATGAAATTGGTGTTTTCAATCGGGAAGATAGGATTCCTCTGAGGCTTGTGTACATCGAGTACGCAGTTGCTCTTGCCGATGGGCACCCACTTGCTTAACGGCAATATCTGATCATCCGTTCTGGTCGGTGGTGCGACAGCAGGAGCTTGTTCCACGGGAGCATCATTCGCAGGAATGTTCAAGTCAGCCATAATATCTGCACAAGTAGATCCAACAGCAGGACATACATACAGATATATGATGTTAGATGGGAGCAATTGCTCAAAGGGATGTCAACCTTGGAATAAGTTGACCCAAAGATATTTGACAAATCGCTAAACCAATCTAATGACAACTTGCTAGATGATTCAATTAATGATCCTCAACTCGCTACAAATAACTCGCTAGAACATACTAATAGAAACACTTAACTCGCTACCAAATTGGAAAATTTTGAAATAGAGGGTTAAATATTATAATTAATAAAAACTTCACTAACTCGCTAGGGGGTAGCGAGTTGCCTGCACACAATTAAATAAGATAGGATATTCAACTCGCTAATGACAACTCGCTATGAATATTCTTATTAAAATACTTAACTCGCTATTAAATTTGGAAAATTTGAAATAGCGAGTTGAATATTTTAATAAAAATATAAATCTTCATCAACTCGCTACAGGTTAGCGAGTTGCCTGTTCATGATAATATAATATTCTTAACTCGCTAACAAGCATTACAACTCGCTACTAAGCATCAACATTAACTCGCTACCAAGAAAAAGTCACTCAACTCGCTACTTAGTATTATCTTAACTCGCTACATAGCACAAAGGCAATTCGCTAAGACCTAAAATTACAAACCAGCAAGGGTGTTCAAGAAAGCACATGAATAAACGTTTAGACAACATTATCAGACACTTAGCAACAATCAGAAACAACAACCAACAATAAACAACGATTTTTTGACTAACAAAAGTCAACTATATTCACGAAAATCATCAAAACCATAGAATGATGCAAGGGGGGCAATTCAGGCACTAACGAGGCATCATTTACTCATCCTAAACCTAACCCAGCAATTAACTCATCAATCCAAACACTCATAAAGATTTAGATGATAAATGAAGACGAAATCTTTGATTTAGCGCGATTTCACGTGATTAAGGCTACCATGTTTTAGATTAATGATGTTTATAAGGTAGAGATCATAAAACACGAAGTACCTTGACAAATATAAGCACAGAAATCAAAAATCAATGAAAGTCTCAATGTAGCGAGTTGCGAGAGAGGATTTAGAGAGACAAGTTTGACTGAATTTTGCAAGTTTTGACCAACAGTAACTCGCTAGCTCATTTTATACTTTTAAGATTCACATATTGGCAGTTTTGGTCCCTACACTTTCAAAGTTCATAACTTTGAGGTATAATGTATGAATAAGGCTAGGACAAGTTTCAGAATAGGCACAAATGGTCCTTATAGTTATACAAGCCTAGGAAACATTTAGCAAATATCACATAAGTCCCTAAACTCACGAATTGTTGACAATTTGGCCTATTTGAGTTAAAATAACTCTGACTCCCCTTCATATTGAAACCCCGTTTAATACAAAGAACCTTTTACCAGATAAATGAAAAATGCCTGTTAGATATCATAAATTTGAAAACACTCTCCCCTTAATCAATGACCCGTATTCTATTGAAAGAGTTGTAGTCGTTAATTGAGTGTCAAATTTTAAGAAATTCAAGTCTGACTACATTCCAAACAACACTTTTCCACCGTGGGTAACACAAATAATTTTCTGAAGAATCATAGACAAAAAATCATTTGGTTAAAGAAAGAAGACTTCTCTTCTATAACAAGAAATAATGCACTGAAACATACATTATGTTAGCTGGTATTTGATATTTTATACATACTTTTACCTTGTAAAAACGAGCCCAAAAGAACAAAAACATAATAAAAATGGCAAATATATACTTGTTTTTGTGTTTGTGTATGTGCAGGTACGGATATTAAATAAATGGACAAAAATAAAGGCAAAGCAGACAAAACCAAGAACGGGATTGGAAAGAGTGCAAGAAGACGAGTCCAACGGTGCCCGCGGATCTTATTAGGCTAGCCCGTAACCCACTTAATAGGCCAGGCCAGCCCATGTTTTAATTAGCCAAGCCCAAGATTTCACTCGGCCCAAATCTAGTTTTATAAGTTAAATGAATTGATAACTAAACAAATGATGGATCACGTGACATGTTTTTGTTTTTACAATTTGCAATTGAAATGAAATTAAAGAATGAAATATTGAAATGGCATATCATGTCACGTGCGAATCAAATTAAATCAATTAGTGCACATGACAACGCACTCACTTTGAAAAAGGCAAATGAGGCTTTGACACATGGAGGGGCATATTACAACTTAAATTGCATATCAATTTGCAAAGAGGATAATCTAATGGCTGTAATAACTGCGTTCGAATGAAGCAGTATTGAAGGGGCACGTGGCATTATTTTAACGGCTGATTTTCTCTGCATACTCTGGTGATCCGAGGGACACCGATCCCAAGCCAATGATTGGCTGATTATTTACTAAATGATAAGAATGAATTTACAAGACAGCCCCTTCTCATCCTTTATATACAACTTGCCACCCTCATAGTTAGAGAGTTTTTTTTCTTTATTTTTTCTTAGTTTAGTTTTGTAATTTTTAGATTATTTTAATTTTGTATCAGCTTAATTCTATTTTTTTGCTTATTGTACTAAGATTATTTTGCAAACTTAGTAATATGATGTAATATATTTGGTTTAAAGTTGATTATAGATCTCATTTTTCTTGTTGCTCGCTTAATCTCTCGTTTCTTTTTCTTCTTCGTGTAGCTTATTCTATAAGCTAATAATTTGTGCTTATTCTCTCGGCTTATTATTTCCCAAAGTTCTTAAAAAGCTTAATAAATGACTCCTAAAAGCTTTCCAAGCTAATTCAAGTTATATTTGATTGTTTTTAAGCACTTTTTGATTTAATAAGCTCTAATAAGCTCAGGTCTGGCTTATTGATGTACTTAATTCGTTTTTAAGTTTTTAGAAGCTCCTTATTTCTGATAAGATAAGCTTCTGTTAAGCTTATTTGGTTTAAAGAGAGCTAAAATTGCTTAATCAAACTTTTATGAGCTTTTTGCTCGTTGTTTAATTCGTTTTTGTGCTTATAGCTTATTCTGTGATTTAGTTGCTTATCTCATATACTTATTCATCTAAGTTGGTACTAATTTAGTTTAAATGGTAGGTTTAATAAGAATATCTAGGAAGTGGATCTTGACTTAGTTTTTTTTATCTTGCTTATTTCGTCCTCGAGCTATTTAGGATCATTAGAGGAATTTATTTCGTCATGCTTATTGCTTGCGATAAAACTTGTCTTCAAATAATCATTTTCATCTTTAAACTCTCGACTACGTTTGATTTATATTAAATAACATTGTGCCGATTTAATCAGTTAGGCACATTTGGTTAGTTTAATTTTTAGTTGGACCGTTTGGATCTGTTTTGGGCTGGCACTTGATTAATGAAAGTTTGCATTGGATTTGTTGTCATTTAGTTAGACCACGTTTGATTTGTAAAAGCTTAATTGGATAATAGTTGAGTTTAGGATTGGGTTGAAATTGGTTTAGTTAGACTTGGATTTTTGTTTGATTAAGAGAACTTGGATTAGGCCTGCGTTGGTATATTAATTGCTCACAAGTTAACTGGGTCATGTTTGATTTATAAAATTTAAGTTGGGCTTGCATTATATTTGGTAAAGTTGGGCCTGTTTTAACTTGGGTTTGCATTGGACCCAATTGAATTGCTAGTTGTAATATTAACAGTTTACATTAACAGATTGTTGTTTATGTATTGTTTTTGGTACCAGTCTACTCATGAGGCGCAGAGCTTAAGGGTTTATTTAGCTAGACCAAATTTGATTATTTGTTTTAGCTAAATAAATCGGGTGGTATTCGTTTAATTGCGGGTCTCCAATTCGGTTCCATTTTCTAATCCTTTTTCAATACTTACAGTAGATTTATTTAATTTTATCGTTTTGAAATATGTTTGCCTATTTGATTTTTTCCATGCTTGGTGTAGACTTATTTTTATCTTTTGATGTTATAACGTTTGTCATATTTAGTTAGTTGATTTATTTGCTCATT
>BQNB010087150.1:0-27992 GCA_026074375.1 Tanacetum coccineum
ATAGTAGGATTCTTAGTAAGAGCATACCTTATATGACTACCATTAAGAAAATCTACTACTCTTGGAATCCTTCACTCCCAGTTGGTTTCTTTAGATAACCAACCATGTTGTGTTTGTCACAGAATTCCAAATTCTCCATTAGTGATTGAGTTATGATAAGGGTTCTGGGTAAATGTTCGTTAATGAGAGTATGAGAGTTTGGCAAAGTTAATTGATTTTTTATAGACAACGCTTAAGGGTTTTGATTTAACCGACTGAATAAAATGGATTCTTTATCTTGAACAAAGCTTATAAGTGAAAGAAAGATCAAGAGTTATCCAAATTATAGACCCTTATAAGCGAAATATTTGGCAAAAATATCTCAACAGCTATATTTAATTGCCAAAAAATATGTTATGCCCCAAACAGTACTAACGGTAGTCTAGCAGTACCAAGTTTAGCATAATAGTACTAAGTAATGCCTAACAGTACTAAGTTTAGACTAACAATACTAAATAATTCCTAGTAGTACTAAGTTTAGCCTAGCAGTATTAACTTTTGAGGTACTAGTTTTAACCTCAATTCCGTTCCAAAAGGCATTTCCATCATCAGTGTACAAGCTCTCTTTCTATTTTTAAGCTCACTATATCTCTCAATTCTTTTGCTCACTGAAACACTCAGTCTGTTTTTGCTTCACACATCTCTTTATTCTTTTGAGCTCACACTTTCTCTCTGTCTATTTTTGCTTTCTCTTAATTCTTTTAAGCTCACTTTTTCTCTCTGTCTGTTTTCACTTTCTCTCAATTCTCACAGTATTAATTATAACAGCAGTAGAAATTATACTTACCAGTAGTAAGGTAGGCCAACAGTACTAACTTGAATTTCATCATTAGCTGTTGTGCCATTCCAGTTCAAGCGTTATTTCTGCTGCATATTAACCTCCCCTTAATCAATACTTCAGAGGTTAAGCATTCCAATACTTGCAATCAGATATTAAAATCTTCTAACATCAAAAGCTTTAGTGAGTAAATCAACAACATTATGATCAGTGTGAATCTTAATCATTTGAATAAGCTTCTTCTCATTTGAATCCCTGATGAAGTGATGTCTAATCTCAATGTGCTTAGTCTTTGAGTGAAACACTAGATTCTTAACTATGCAGATTTTGCTTTCATTGTCAATGAAAATATTCGTATTCATGAAGTTGTATCCAAAATCCAGCATCTGATTTTGAATCCAGAGTACTTATCCACAACAACTAGCAACAGCTACATACTCTGCTTCAGTAGTAGAGTTAGCAACTATGGTTTACTTCTTGCATTGCTATGAAATCAATCTTCTTCTAAGAAATTAACAACCTCCTGTTATGAATTTCCTGTCTAAACTTGCACCAGCATAGTTACTATTAGTATAAGCTTCCAAGTCAAATGGTGAGTCCTTAGGATACCAAATGCCCAATTTAGGTTGACCTTTTAAGTATCTAAAGATTCTCTTCACAGCATGAAGATGTGAAACTTTAGGCGTGACTTGAAATATTGCACAAGCACATACAACAAACATTATATCAGGCCTAAAAGCTGTTTGATACATCAATGATCCAATGATTGATCTATATAAGTGAACATCAACATCTTCAGCTTCTGCATCCTTGAGCAATGGCTTTGAAGTCTCCATGGGAGTACTTGCTGTCTTCACAGTTAAAAAACCAAACTTCTTCAAGATTTCATCCACATACTTGTCCTGACTGATGAAAATCCCATCATCTTTCTGTGTCACTTGAAGTCCTAAGAAGAAAGTGAGTTCCCCCATAGAACTTATCTGAAACTTCTTATGCATTAGCTTTTCAAACTCAGTGCATAAAACTTTCTTAGTAGATCCAAAAATGATATCATCTACATATACTTGAACTAGTAGAATATCACCTTTGATTCTTTTAATAAACAAAGTCTTATCAATCTGACCTCTATGAAATCCATTGTCCAATAAATAGGTAGATATAGTCTCATACCAGGCTCTAGGAGCTTGATTTAGACCATATAATACCTTTTCTACCTTGTAAACTTTGTTAGAAAACTCTGGATCTTCAAATCATGAAGGTTGACAGACATAAACTTCTTCTTCAATTTTGCCATACAGAAATGCACTATTCATATCCATCTGGTACACAACAAAATCTTTGAATGAGTCACAGGCTAAGAACAGCCTAATTGCTTCAATCCTAGCAACTGGAGCAAAAACCTCATCATAATCTATTCCTTCTTCTTGAGTGTAACCCTGTGCAACCAGTCTTGCCTTGTTTCTAATCATAATACCTCTCTCATCTTTCTTGTTTCTGTACACCCATTTTGTTCCAATGGCCCTCTTGCCATAAGGTAAATCCACCAATGTCCAAACTTGTTGTAATTTAAATTGCAGAAGCTCTTCTTGCATAG
The DNA here is from genome assembly GCA_026074375.1 of Tanacetum coccineum. Lineage (NCBI taxonomy): Eukaryota > Viridiplantae > Streptophyta > Magnoliopsida > Asterales > Asteraceae > Tanacetum > Tanacetum coccineum. The sequence goes on from BQNB010087150.1 coordinate 2,412, forward strand.
CTTCTATCCAGCTTGGATCTTTTAATGCTTGGATTACCTTCTTGGGCTCTTCCTGAGATAGGAAATAGGCAAATAGACAAGTATGAAGGTCTTCATGAGTTTTTCCTTCATAAACAGCACTAATAAACCCTTGTTCATTTATCATTCTCCTTGTTTGTACACCAGACTGCACATCACCAAGCACATGATCAAGTGAATGATCTTTATGGATTCTTGTATTTGGAGTAGTAGGAACTGGATATGTGGTAGCAATGTTGCTCAAATCCAATTCTGATTCATCACCAAAGAAATCAGCATATGTGGATTCAAGTGGAGCAGTAGGAACTGTTGGACTAACAGTATTAATATTTAGACTACCAGTATTAAAATTTGTACTGGCAGTATTAATACTTGGCCCAGCAGTATTAACATCTTGAGCACTGTTTTCAGTCCTTTCTTGATCATCAATTCCACCTTCATCATCCTTCTTTCCAGCATCATTAGAAGGTTGTGGTTCATCATTGCTAGTATCCTTTGAAGAAGAATCAAATGGTGAACCATCTTTCCATAGTGGCATCAAAATGTAGTCTTGGCTAGATCCTGTCTCCTCACTAGAATGACATGCACCAATACTTCTAGTAATTCTTCCTCCTTTGGCTCTTCCCGCAAATGTAACATATCCTCTATCAAATTCCTTGAAGTTTGAGAGATAAGACATGTTCACTGTCATGTACCTTGAGCATCCACTATCAACATAGCCTTAATCTTCTTTTTGTAGATGACCTTGCACATAAAAATAAGGAAATTAGTTTCCTTTAGTGACCCAAGCCATCACTGACTTGGATCTGCCTCGTGCATCAACATAATTATGTCTTTTAAAAGTAATTGATGCACTGTTAAGTTTGGTAGGTCTCCAAACCCAACATGCTGAGGCCTTAACAACATTAACATGATTTTACCTGACATCATTAACTACTGCTGAATTTGGCCTAGCAGTATTAGCTGCTTTTGGCCTAGCAGTATAAAAACTTCCCTTAGCAGTATTAACTTTTTGGCTATAATTTTTGTTAGTTAATGCTGTTCTTATTTGATAGGACCTCTTTACAGTTGATTGTGCTGATTTAGAAAAACATGACATTGGTCTAGCACTATAAACTATAGTTTTGGGATGAGCAGTATTAACAGGCCTAGCATTATTAAGTGGTCTTAGGCCAGTTTTCATTAAAACTTCTCTTGGAACTATGTTCCTGTGAGTACTAGGGTGAGCCTTTTTAGCAGAATAATTGTAATTCACCCTTGTATAATTATTCCCAGATACCATCCTTTTCCTTTGATGGTAATTTCAGTTAGCATGCACATGGTCAAAACTTCCACAGATAAAACAAGCTTTATTGTACATCACAAAGTCACTTCCTAGTTATTGGGACTTTTGATTATTCCAGTTTCTTTGATTTCCCCTAGGAGTTTGTGACCTGTACATTTCAGCATACTTAACTGGTTTTTCTTGTTGTTGAGGTCTAACAAAATTTATCTTAGCAACAGTAGGAAAAACAGTTTTCTTCTCTAACTTATTATTTGACACCAACTTCTCAACCAATGAGGCATCAAGAGATTCCCTAACCTTATTAGAAGTATTTTCACTAACACTCTTACTAGTCTTAGGTCCATATCCTTCAAACTTAGGCTGTTGGAACTCCTCTAGACCAGAGTAAGACAAATCAAGGGTTGGGGTGAAAATAATCCTGTAGGAGGAGGTAGAACAGGGTTATAGCTTACAAACCCTAGACCCTTTCTACTTTTATCACGTATCTGACTCCTTATTAATTTGTCTAGACTCTTAGAAGCATTATTAAAATTTTCAATTATAAGTTGATTGCTTTCTTTTTTTTGATTAAGCTTTTCTAACTCACTTTTAAGCACACTAATTTCTGAGTCTTTATATGAGATATCTCTTTTTAAAACAGCAAGTTGCTCACAAAATAGAACCTCATTCTTTTTGTAAAAGACAAGTTGTTCTTCTACAGATGCTAACCCTCTTTTATAAGTAGCTAGATTGAACTCAGATTTGTTAAACTCTATTCTTAAATCATCAAGTTGAGTTTTAAGAGTTTCAAAGCTTTTTAGACAGGTTTTTGAACAAGTTTTATCATTATGTACCTCAGAGTCTGAAAAAGCCATAAGAGCCATGTCTGTAGGGACTTCTTCATCTGCCATAAAGCTCCAGTCAAAACCAGCTCCATCAATAGCCAACATGGCTTTGGAAGAAATTTCTTCCACATTTATAGTCCTTCTAGAGCTGTCTTGATTCCTGCTCCTGTTATCTTGATTCCTAGGTCCTCTGCATTCCCTTGCAAAGTGTCCCAACTTGTGACAGTTGAAACACTCCACCTTTGACTTGTCATATCCAGCTGTGTCACTCCCATTGATAGTAATCTTTCTACCAGTTTTTTTAGAAAAACTTTCTGTCCTCATGCTTAGCAATGCGAACTGCCACTTCCAAATCCATCTCTTCTAAATCAACTTTTAGTGGATTTGTTCAAGGTCCTCATGTACAAGTTGAGACCCATTTGGTTGACTGGCCAAAAATGCATAAACAGTGTCATCACTTAAGTTAGCAGTACTAACTTGAGTACTAGCAGTGCTAACTTGAGTATTAGTAGACTAAACATAAGCAGTATTAACTTCATTAGTACTGCTAGTAGATGACATAAAAGCCAAGTTTCTTAGAACTTGAGGCTTGAGCTTGAGCTTGCCGTTCCTTTAACTCTTGTCAACAATCTTGAAATTGTTGTAGAGATCATTAAAGCTCATTGTGTCTAGATCAGGTTTATTCCTCCAGACCACAACATGAGTATTCCACTCAGAAGACAACTTCCAAAATTCAAATTAAGATCTTCTTGTGAAATATTTTCACCAAGGATAGCCAACTGACTTACAATCTTCTAAAGCCTGTTAAAAATAGAATCAAGAGACTCTGTGCTTGGAGGACTAAAGTTCTCATACATTTGCTTTAGAAGAGTCTTCTGAGTCTTCTATGTGGCATCATTACCACCAAATCTTATTTGTATAGCAGCAAACAAAGTATTGGCATCCTTGTACTGATTAAAAGTCAGTAGATGTTCATTTGGAAGTGCCATTAGTAACATACTTCTTGCCTTCACATCATTCTTCTTTTGAGTCTTTTCATCAGTAGTTACAAGACCTGGTATTAATGTAGTTGAGGAACCATCAGCATCTGTTGTTGTTTGAGCTGCTGGCTTGAATGAGTTTCCATTCTCTATGACATCCCATAGATCATAGTCTTGTACTTGAAAGGATTGCTCAATTCTTAGCTTCCACATATCATATTCACCTTGTTTGATAAAGGGAAACTTTGCAGTAGTATTAGTTTGGGCAGTTTATAGATTCATCTCTTCCTTGTGAGTAAAGAGATCTTCCTGTTAGTTTTTTCTAGATCAAAGTTTTAGAACACAAGCTCTGATACCACTTGTTGATCCCAAACTATGGTTGATTCTTTAGCTTGTAAAGAGTATGTTACCTTGGATAAATCCAAAATAACAATGGTAGAAACTTTGTATGTATATTAAAGAGTATGTTGAATCTACTCATTAATACTTAGAAGAACTATGAATGTAATAGTAAATATGATTGAATAAAGATGTAACAAAAAGCTTTAATATTATTAAGATTAATAATACGATTACTATGTCTAGTACTAGGGTTTACAACCTTGAAGCTATTACTATTGTGCATGCAACTCTATGAATTCACACCTAACATCTTAACCTAGGATATCCTTTTATACACCAAGGAGTCCTTTACAAGATAACTACAAATCTTCTATAATTCTAATATTATATGCATATCTTTCTAACTAAATAGAATATACACAAAATAAGTCAATACATATCTCTTCACACATCTTTATCTCTTGAGCAGTCTTAAGTCTTCATGTAGTAGTCTTAACTCCTTCAGCAGTGTTAAGTTAGTACTGGCAGTACTAACTTTCTTCTAGCAGTACTAACTAGTTAGTACTGGTAGTTGTAATCTTGAGCAGTACTAAGTATTTGGCTTGGCAGTACTAAGTGTATGAGTTTAATTCCCAATAAGCATCATTAACTTGAGTGCTAGCAGTAGAAACTCCATGAGCAGTATTAACTGCTCCATTACTGCTGCTAGTGTTGTTATTTAAAGAGGACACAAAAGCCATGTTCTGTGTGCTTGAACTTAAGCTAGACATCCCTTTAACTTCTGGTTCATACACCTTGAGGTTGTTGTAGAGATCATCCATGTTTATTGTATCAAAATCAGCTTTATTCCTCCACACAACAACATGTGTGTTCTACTCAGGTGACAAACTTCTTAATAACTTTTGATTAACATCTTCTTGTGAAAGCTTTTCATCCAAAAGCTCCAACTGACTCACAAGGTTTTGAAGCCTATCAAAAGTTTGATTAAACATCTCTGAGCTTGGAGCCATGAAGTTTTCATATTGCTGCTTTAAGAGATTCCTTTGAGTCTTTTTAGTGGCTGCATTCCCACCAAATCTCTTTTCAACAGCTTCCAGCAACTTCTTAGCATCCTTTATAGAGTTAAACTTTAACTGATGTTCATTGGGAATGCCCATCATTAAAGTACTTCTAGCTTTCACCTCTAATCTTCTCTGAGCCTTTTCTTCAGCAGTTGTAATAGGCATCACTGTCACAACACCTTCCATAGTTGTTGTTTTTGGCAAGGTTGCACCATTCTCTATGACATCCCATAGTGCATAGTCTATCATCTGGATATATTGTTCAATCCTCATCCTCCATATCTCAAACTCACCAGGTTTGAGCATGGGAACTTTGGATGCAGCCACCATGTGTGCAGAGTCTTGATCCATATCTTTTAGCAAAAGATCTTGTGTATAAAAATAGGTTCTTCTTATTCAAAGCTTACCAACAAGCTCTGATACCACTTGTTGATCCCACTTTAATAGATCGAATTCCTTAAGCTTGTTTAAGGTTTAGTTATATTAGATAAATCTAACACAACTATAGTAAAAGCTTTGTTTAAATATATTAAAGATTATGCGGAATCTAATCTTTAATATTAAAAAGAATTATCAATGAAACAGTAATTTTATAAACATACAATTCAACAAACAAGCTCCAATATTATTAATGATAATAATACGAATACTCTCAAAGTATTAGGATTACAAAGACCTTGAAGCTATGAATTATACGACTAAGATTGATTTTTGGTTTTTGGTACATCGAACTCTATGCCCTAGGACCTCCTTTTATATACAAAGAGTCCTAGTCGGCTTACAATACTTCCCTAAGTATCTAAAATCTTTTCTATAAACAACTAATACATATCATATAAGCAGTACTAACTAGCAGCATTAACTTGATATTCACTAGCAGTAGTAATTTCAAGCATATTTTTACTAGCAGCATTAACTTTAGCAGAGCAGTCTTAACTTTGTACTAGCACTAGTAACTACTTAACATATTTTCTTTGAAGTTCATCAGCAACACTAGTATTCACTAGCAGTACTAACTCCAGCTGAGTAGCATTAACACAAACATGAGCAGCAGTAATTCAAACAACATTAAGAAGACTTTTAATCCCAACAAGTATATTGTGTACTTGTGTTATATATCTTCTTGTAATTTAATAATCTAGTAACCATTTACTATGAGTACGCGATGGATGAATCTAGTTTAATGTTATGAATTATCAAGTAAAATGAACACATAATTTTACTAACCTTTAATCAATAGAATTACTAAGACTATTGAGATAGTTGATCTTAATTCTTGAAACCATTAGTGATTAAATTATCATCTCTAACGAATGCTCACACTACACGTCATCGAGATACGATAGGATGCTAGTGCTTGCTTCACGAATAACAAGAAAAACCTTTTGTAACAATCTGTATTTTAGGTCATTATACGACGTTATATATTTCACTATTTATTTTTAGTCTGGTATGCGCTTGCTTTTAATTTTAATCGTTAAGTTAAATCGCGTAAGCTAAAAATTATCATTCAACGTAAACGGGCATCAAACAATTAAATGTTTACGTCAAGCAAGTGTTAGATAATTATTTATAGGATAATTATTAACTTTGCATATTTTATTTTTATTGGTTAAGTAAAGTGTTTACGTTTCGTGATAAAATACGTTTAGGCATTCACGGAACCCCCAAAACTTATTTACGCTTCAACAAATACCCATTATTATACTCAATACTCAAAGTTTTATAAAACTTCACCCATGTTATTGTATTGTCCGAATTTTATGCATAAGAAATAAACCAAACCATACAATTTACAAGTATTACATCTACATTTAAGCTTTACATCATTTAACTTCAAGTTATACTAGATATTTTATGCAAGATATCAAAAATCATCTAGTACTCCCTCCCCCCCTAATTTCAGATTCAACATAGTCCTAAGGGGACATGAAGCACACAAATCACCAACTTAAACTTGTACAACTCCAAACTCTTTAAGCCTTAGGTACTATGGCTAGTTATTTTGACCAAGACTTTCCTTAAATCCCTCCTTATGTCTTTCTAAGTCTTGACCACTCTCTAATAGTAACTTGGACCAAGGTTGATGTATAAATACATGCCTACTAGTAAAAAGATAACACACTTCATTTCCTTAAGCAAAAATTGCAATCATTCTCTTTGTTTCTCTTTTTTAACCCATGACCGAACACAAACACACTAAACAATCCATACAAATTTTATTTAGCAAGTATACAAGTGATCTAACATCATATTTAAGGTATTACAAGAAGGTTTGAAGGCTTAGTTTAGCTTTACAAGGGTTAATCAAGAAAGGGTTAAGATTAGGGTTTAAAGTTTTAGAAGCTTAGGTTTAATATCTAAACTAGGGTCTAGATCTTGTTGTTCATTATCCTACTTCATATTATGGTTATCTAAAAACCCTAAACTCTTTATATTTATGATTTTATGTGTATATGATGTTATATAGTGAATCACCATCTAAAAAACATAATAAGATGTAAAATGGTTTTTATTCTTGTTTATGGTTTGAAATACTTTCACATGTGATATATTGATGTTATGATTATGTTATAAAGCAATTATATACATTATACAAAGTGATGATTAATTTATAACAAGTAAATATAAATTAATGGTATAAAAGTTACTTATTAAAGATTATGAACAAATAAGTATGCAGACTTGTTGATCTTGTGATTCTTGGACATACTGTTGGACTTGTATATTAGAGGACTATAAATATACATAAGGTTGTGTATTGATCACATTAGAGGACTTGTAATATTTCACTTATACCAAAAGGTGTGTAAAAATAAGTTAAAACAATTTTTATGCAATGACTCCAAACTTTCTGTTTTAATTCAAAAAATAACATATTTATTTTATGTTTTTATAGAATATGACACGTTACAAGGATTGTAGGCATATAAAGAACTCGAAAAACCAAGCTATAACAAAAAAGTTATGCTATTTGCATGTTTATATAATTATATATACAAAAAGTGATTTTATAAAATTTAGTTACTGTTCATACTAGATACTTTTTGGAAAATATCATATCTAGATAGAACTTTTAATTACGGAGACGTGCTTGAAAGAATCACTAAAATTGGGGTTAAAACGAATAAGATATGACTTTTACGAACCTCATCGATGATTTTGATGTTATATACCTGGAAGATGATTTTACAAACCTAATTGATGATTTTGATATTATTTACCTGAAGGATGATTTTACGAACCTCATCGATGATTTTGATGTTATATACCTGGAAGATGATTTTACAAACCTAATTGATGATTTTGATATTATTTAGATGAAAGATGATTTTTTGAACCTAATTGATGATTTTGATATCATTTACCTGAAGGATGATTTTACAAACCTAATCGATGATTTTGATGTTATATACCTGAAAGATGATTTTATAAACCTAATCGATGATTTTGATATTATTTACCTGAAAGATGATTTTTCGAGCTTAATCGATGATTTTGATATCATTTACATGAATGATGATTTTATAAACCTAATCGATGATTTGGATATTATTTACCTGAAAGATGATTTTTCAAACCTAATTGATGATTTTTATAATATTTACCTGAAGGATGATTTTACAAGCCTACTCGATGATTTTTTTTATACAAATACTTAGACACTCATTTAACAAAAACGATTTAAATATCATTTCGACTTTTATAAATTAAACAAAGACAATTAGATGGTGATGTAGCTATATAGAATTATATACGGTAGTAGTTATTCAAAGTACTTAGTACTCATATGACCTATAATTAATTAGGTTGCATTCGGACATTATCGTGACGCATTTTTATTCTCTGATATACTTTGTTATTCATTTACTCAAGGTGAGTTCATAGCCCCACGTTTTACATTTATAATGATTTACAAGTTTTGGGGTGAGAAACATATGCATGCTTTACAAATTGGACGCAAGTGGACATTTTACATTATGATTACGTGTTTGCCTAACTAGCGATAACCTTCTGAGCCCATTGTCATGAATTGTCAACTACTTGTTGTGAGTGTGAATGTTATAAATAGATCTATATGGGATTGACATCCCCGTCCGGGTGAGTCATGCTCGCTGTGCCGGTTTGCCGGACAACAAACGTATACCATGTCGGACTTAGGATGTTGCGGGTTAGAATCATCACAGGCAATGTTGGCAATTTGTATTGCAAATCATACATGTCGAGCTTCAGTGTCATAAGCTTAGGAAAACGTAATTACAATTTATGATGTTTGCATCTGTTGCATTATCATGGGGAAATCTTGCGGTCCTACATTATACATTTTACAAACCTATGAATTTACCAACATTATTGTTGACGTTTTAAGCAATGTTTTTCTCAAGAGATCAATGAGATACAAGAAAAGGGATACATTGGTGGTCGTTATTTTAGAAGTTATATGCATTAAAGATTTGATTGCATTACATTTTGTGGATATATTTGTTATGGACTAAAATCTTTGTATTTTGAATAATGAACAAGTGAAGTTTCGGACTTATGTAACAACAATTTATTACATCTAATGTATCGGTTTTAAACGACTTTTAAATGGTCGTTCTTATATATATCTTGTGCTATTGATCTATGAAGTACCACCTCCATGACTAATATTCCACTGCGACCCAATTTGGGGGTGTTACAGATTGATATCAGAGCCAAGGTTATAGAGAACCAGGTCAAATGTTTTTACTTGGACTATAACCATTTTCAAACATTGCATTCATACAAAAGGGGGTTTTCACGGGACATACATACATTTGTTGCATTAGTTGGTTAGACTAGATGCATTCTTGATTGATATACGTGTTTATAATATATTACCTTATATTACAATAAGAGTCTGTTAGCCTCAAAATATTAAGTCGAACAATGGAAGTTCGTTCTTAATTATATTAGGTCTCGGTCACTAAATTAATATACGTTGTAATAGGCTAGACGGGTAAACGGGCTCTTATTTGTAATCTAATCAGTCACGTGTATCGGGGCGAAGCCCAAGTTATCCGAGCGACCACGTTAGAATTTACTAGAGGCATGAAAGCCTTTTTAGTCCTAAAGTATATATACACCGCACAATTAAGGTGACGCGTGGTTGGTTGATTCATTTCTTGTAAGACATTTTTATAAGCAACCCACTTTTCTCTCTAACTTCTCTCTACATTCTTCATATCTTCCATCTTTATTTTCTTGATCATTCCATGCAACTGCTAATGAAGTGAAGTGATTATAGGGTTCCGACATTTGAGGCCTCATTCTCCAACGACAAAAGGCGTCAGATTATGACAACCCTGACCCCGGACCAGAACTACAAAATGTTTCTCCTTCAGCAGATACAACAGTTCCATCACAACAGGAGTTGGATCTTCTTTTCGGTCCTTTGTATGATGAATTTTTCAATGATGGTACTTCTCGTGTCAACAAGTCTTCTTCTCCCAACGATAATTCTGCTCCACAAGACACACACCCTTCAACGAATAGTCACCCTACATCAGAACCATCAACTCCTACAAATGTTCATGCTGAGGAAAACAACGATAATCAAGTAGAATTTACCAATCCTTTCTGTACACCGGTATAAGAAATTGCTTAGTCTTCCTCACGCAATATTGGTATTTCAAATATGCACACCTTCATTCAACCTCAAGATTTCGAATACCGATGGACAAAAGATCACCCGTTAACTCAAGTTCGTGGAAATCCATCCAAGCCAGTACAAACAAGACGACAACTTGCAACCGATCCTGAAATGTGTATGTTCGCACTCACCGTGAGTATTGTTGATACGAAAAATATTAAGGAAGCAATGGCTGATCCTGCATGGATAGAAGCAATGCAGGAAGAACTTAATCAGTTTGACAGACTACAAGTCTAGGAACTCGTTGACAAACCTTTTGGCAAGAACGTAGTCAAGCTAAAGTGGTTATGGAAAAACAAAAAGGATGAAGACGAAACTGTAATTCGCAACAAAGCACGACTTGTAGCAAAGGGTTATACTCAGGAAGAGGGTATTGATTTTGAAGAATCATTTGCTCCAGTTGCTCGCTTGAAGGCTGTCAAGATTTTTGTCGCATATGCTGCACACAAGTCTTTTCTAATTTATCAGATGGACGTGAAAACAACATTTCTTAATGGTCCATTAAAGGAGGAGGTTTATGTTGCATAACCAGACGGATTCGTTGATCCTGATCATCCAAACAAAGTTTACCGTCTAAGGAAAGCTCTATATGGATTGAAACAAGCTCCGAGAGCCTGGTATGATGAACTCTCAAAATTCCTGATTTCCAAAGGTTTTACTAAAGGTATCATTGACCCAACCCTATTCACGATAAAATACGGGGACGACATTCTACTGGTGCAAATTTATGTTGATGACATTATTTTTGGTTCCACAAACCCTAAATTTTCAAAACGTTTTGAAAAATCAATGCACGGTAGATTTGAGATGTCCTTAATGGGGGAAATAAAATTCTTTTTAGGACTTCAGATCCACTAATCCCCACGTGATATTTTTATCAATCAGGCCAAATATACTTTAGAGATTCTAAAAAAACATGGTTTGGAAAAAGGACAAAGCATTGGTACACCAATGGCTACGAAACCTAAATTAGATGTAGACTTGAGTGGTGAACCCGTAAACCAAACTGACTACTGTAGCAAAATTGGGTCACTCATGTATCTGATACCTAGTAGACCAGACATAGTGCAAGTTGTATGTTATTGTGCAAGATATCAAGCAAGACCGACTAAAAACACCTCAAAGAGGTTAAAAGGATCTTTCGATACTTAAGAGGTACCATTCACATGGGACTCTGGTATCCGAAGGGTTCTGGCTTTGAACTAACAGCTTTTTCAGATGCCGATCATGCCGGTTGCGTTGATACTCGCAAAAGCACTTCTGGAGAAATACAGTTCCTAGGTGATAAGCTAGTCAGCTGGATGTTAAAGAAGCAAGACTGTACTGTAATGTCATCCGCAGAGGCTGAATACGTGGCGTTATCTGCAAGTTATGCTCAAGTAATGTGGATGCGGATACAACTTCAAGATTATGGCTTCAACTACAACAAAATACTGTTGTATTGCGACTCTCAGTCAGCCATAGCAATATCATGTAACCCTGTGCAGCACTCCCGTACCAAGCACATCCATACTCAGTATCATCTCATCAAAGAACAGGTTGAAAACGGTATAATTGAATTGTACTTTGTCAAAACTGAATACCAATTGGCTGACATGTTTACTAAAGCCCTTCCCGAAGAAAGGTTTCAGTATCTCGTCAGACGAATTGGTATGAGATGTTTGACTCCAGCAGAACTGGAGGTTCTGACAAATGAATCTGCTTGATGCCTCATCAAACATCAACATGTACATATTTTTGAAAAAAGAAAAATACAATAATATAAAATTTCAAAAAGAAAATACAAATAAAAAAATCAGAAAATGTTTCAAAAAATATTCTTCTCGACATGTCTCTTGGAATCGATAACATTTACATACCTAGAAATGTTGATTAATATCGACACGGGCGTGTAAATGAAGTTCGAACAGGAGTTTCAAATGCTTTCAAAACATGTCATTTCTAATTTTTCTTGATGGCTTATGTGCAAATATCAGTACGTAACCTGGACTTCAAATAAAGGAAAGTTTATCTATAAAGATAACTTATCCTAACAACGAGAAATTCAACTTTTCTCGTTCTTGAGCTGTTCTTATCAGATATTCAAAGTTTTAAGCTTAAGAAAAAGGATAGTGTACGCATAAGTGTGCTAACCCTTAAAGTTGGAAGAGAAGTCTTTTAACATGATGTTTTTTAAAATGTTGAACACAATTTTTTCAAGAATTTCTCACTGATGATTAATAATTTTCAAAATTATGTGTTCAACACTCCATCTTTCAAGGGGGAGTTTTTCAAAAAACAACATTTAATGAGTTTGGATACATCATCTCACGACCATTCTTATGTATTCACACCATTCCCAAAAAGTCTCTTAATAACAACAAGATAATAATAACAATTCAATAAAATGATAGTTATTGTAACACCCCCAAATTGGGTCGCAGCGGAATAAGGGTCCGGGGCGTGTTACTTCATAGATCAATAACACAAGATGTATATAGAACGACCAAAAAGTCGTTTGAAAACTGATACATTGGATTTAACAAAGTATTTGTTACATAAGCCGAAGCTTCACTTGTCCACTTGTTCAAAGTACAAAGATTTCTAGCCCATACAGTTATACAAAATGTAATGCGACAAAATCTTTAATGCATGATATCCCAATCAAAACCACCAATGTATCCTTTGCACCTCGTGCTTACTGATCCCCTGAAAAACATTGCTTTAAAACGTCAACAATAATGTTGGTGAATTTATAGGTTTGATAAATCATATATTGTAGGACCACAAGATTTCCCAAGTGTATGATAATGCAACAGATGCAGACATCATATAAATGTAATTACGTTGCTCTAAGCTCATGACACTGAAGCTTGACGTGTATGAATACCAAATTAATGGCCTACATTGCCCGTGGTGATGTTCTAACCCGCAACATCCTATATTCGACATGGTATACGTTCGTTTGTCCAGTGATAGCTAATCACCCGAACGGGGTTGTCAAACCCAATAGATCTATTAATAACATTCGCGCTCACAATCCCGCAATTGACAGTTCATGATAATGGGCTCAGATATGGGTTATCGCTACTTAGGCAACACGTAATCATAACATGAAACTTAACCACTTGTGTCCAATTGTAAAGCATTGCATGTTTTTCACCCCAAAAACTTTGTAAAACAAAAGCATGTAAAACGTGGGGCTATGAACTCACCTTGAGTGAGTAATGCCAAGTGTATCACAAATAACGCGCCACGCGAATTGATCAAATGCAACCTAATTAAATTAAGGTCGTATAAGTACCGAGTACTTTAATCAATAACATTGAATATAATCCTATAGTTGTTACATCGTACTATCGTTCGGGCTATCATAATTAAAGAGGTCATGACATGACGTTCGAGGAGTTAGGACACTTTAAATCGTAAATCCAACAACTCGTCGATACGCCATCCGAAGAGGCCTCATTATGAAACTCCCTAGTAATATAGTACTTTGATAACCACATAATATTCTATATAGCTCAATCACCAACTAATGGTTTTGGTAAAATTGTGTTTAATAAGTTAAAACGTTTATAATTACCGTTTTAGTAAAACTGGCGTAACTTTCGCGTTTTAAGCCCGATTCTCGCGTTTCTTATGTCCATCTTTTCGTATTAAGACGGGTTATCGATATTTGACATTTTCATAAATTTTGTCCCTGCGGGTACTTTGCCAAAAATACCCGCGTGATCTAATGAGTTGCCAATGTTTACTCGTAACTGGGTACACCAACGGGGAGTCCAACCCAAATAGATCTATTCACATCATTCACGCTTACTACGGAGAGTAATTAACGGTTCATGATTATGGGGACTTAAAGGCAAAGCAGTTACTTAGGCAATAGTAAATTGAAATAGCATACAGAAATAATTGCATTCATGTTTATAGCATGTATCCCCCTCGCGGGTTTATAAAAAGATTGAAATGCGAGGCTATGAACTCACCTGAACGGTTATAGGGAAATTGATAGCAAATGTATATGGAATGAAAGTAACGGCTTCGTCACGGGCAACCTGGGGTAATATATGTCAAGTCTTAGTTTGATTGAATATGTAAGATTTTACATCGATGTCGGTTTTGATATTAAAATTATCATAACACCGTTCGGGCCATCATAATTCAGAAGTCATTCAGTAAATGTTTGAGGAGCTAGGGCACTTTAAATCGTAAACCCAACAACTCAGTCAGAACGTAATACCAAGATGAAACTCCTTAATATGAAGCTCCCTAGTATTGTGGTATGATATGGATCCGGGACATGATTTTTGAAAGCACATCGATGATGAATGATATAATAGTTATAACATAAGCAGTTTTAAGCATTTTATTCAATATCTGGAAATGTTAAGCACGTCAAGTGTTAATTAAAGTTATGTCTTGTAATGTTTTGAATGTGTTTTTATACTTTTTCAAAATGTTACATTTTAGACCCTTGAGTTGAAGAGTAGTAAATATACTCCGTGGAGTTGCACTTTTACGACTTTGGGTCCCTTCAAAGTTTAAAAGATAGTCCCAAATAAACCTTAGTACTTTAAAAAGTGATATAGTAACCCTTGTAGTTATAAAATTGATAAATGACACTTTTAGTCCTTTAGTTATAAGTTGTCCTAAAAGTTACATATATACCCCTTGCATGGATATAAATTACAAAACATTTCCAAATTGCCATGCAACTTATTTTAACATTTCAATAGACCATTTATAATATATAATAAACTAAATTATTTGAAGGATTTAACACAAAGCCAGTTATATAAACGATTCGTTAAGCTAGGAAGCAAAACGGGTCAAATTAGGGTTTCAAAATGAAAACGCGCGGGTTTTAAGTTCAAATTCCTTTTCATGACTTATCCCAAAGCACTGTATTTAAACATTACATAAGATATATTAAGGATAGATTATAACAATAGTTTTTACAATTTAGCTCAAGATTAAGTAAAACCATGGAAATTAGGGTTTTTAGGGACGGTTTTTGATCAAAAAGTAAAACACATAGGTTTTTGAGTTCAAAGCTTTATAATATGATTTATATCATGATCATATGACCATAATAAAGTTAATATACTCTTAAGAACCTGGTCTTGCGCTTATAGATTAAAATAGGTCGGATCGAGACTTTTAGCTTACGTACGCCGAGAAAGACTCCGGGCTTTCGTTTTCTTGGTTTTCTTTGCTTCCATTCTATACTTGAGCCTTCTTAAGACTCTAGGATCTATTAGAGCAAAATGATTGGCTCTATGTAAGGGTTTATAGAGAAGGAAGTGGGATGAAAGAAAAATAAGTGTTATGTCCTATTTATAGTCGAACCTACCCTTAGGCTCAAGGTAAGCTTGCAATCTGAGTTAGGACATGTGTATAAGCTAGGTAGGGATGTGGAGAAGCTAGTGTATTAGCTGTAGAAGCTAGGAAGTAGCTTTGATGTGTTGTTTTGTTTTGGTGATACCGTGACTAAGCAAGGAAGAACAAAGAACCATGTGATTAATTTTTAAACTATAAATGAAGTAGATATTTAGGAGAGGTGCTTGTAAGTAGCTAGGGAGGTAAGGTTTGTCATTGAGGTGCTTGGTTGCAAGAAAAACTTTCAAAATGGGTCACTTTGCAAGGGTTTTAGATTTCGGGTACATTAGGGCTCATTTAGGATTTTCAAGCTTGGATTTCATGTGTACTTGGAAGATAAATGATAGATAATGCAACTAGGCTTATATTAAGATTATAATCACAAGTTGATAGGTTTTTGGGTAAAATGGGTAGAAAATGAGTTAAACGGGTCAAAGTTTTCAAATAAGGGCACCAATTAGGGTTTTCTAGCTTTGTTTCGAGGGGGGGACTTTGATGTTAATATGGTGAAATGGTGATGGAAAGTGATTGAGAATGTTGTAATTTATGTTATTACCACTTATTTAAGAGTTGGCTTGAGTTTACAATGGATAAAAATAAGAAATGGGTCATGGTTTAAAAACTAGCTCGGTTTTAGGGTTTAGGGTTTTGAATTAGGGTTTTGAGTGTAAAAAGATGTATAAAAGCTTATGAATAGAATAATTAGGGTTTACATATTGTATATTGAGTGTAGTAGGTTGTACAAAAGTGGTGGTGAAGAAATTAGAATGAAAACAGAGGTAAATTGGCTATTTTGGAGATCATGCTTAATGACTTGTATATTGAGCTTTTAAAGACTTGTACTTTGACTTGAAGAGAGTTTATATTTCAAATGAGATGTTATATTACTTGTACATATGCTTTAGTAGCTTGTGCATTCACTTTAGATGTTAATCTTTCATGATATTAGGGTTTTAGAGATATACGATAACGGTTTAAAGCCCGTTTTGATATAATGTTGCAAATGACACATTATATGAGTAATGTACTTTTTAAATACAAGATATTAAGGATATTGACTTGACATATTATATGATTTCTGACATTATATGAAGAAAGAAGCCATATGTAGGTTGCCTGAGCCCGTTAACTTTTAGTATGCAAGAAATATAGGCAATATTGAAGATATTGGCAAAGTACGTAATGTAAAAAGCGAAAAATTTCCCTGAAAAAGGCGAGTTCATATATAATTGATAGATTGTACATTATCAAACTTAATAGATGGATATTTACATTTATGAAAATTTCAGGTTGTTATATGCATCGACTACCGAGAGCTGAACAAGCTGACGGTAAAGAATCGTTATCAACTCCCAAGGATCGACGATTTATTTGATCAACTACAAGGATCCAATGTTTATTCTAAGATAGACTTACGATCAGGTTATCACCAGCTTTGGGTACGTGAAGAAGATATTCTAAAGACGGCATTCAGAACTCGATATGGCCATTATATTCCAATTTAAAAGCTAATGGCTTAACGACGCACCAACGGTAATTTATGGATCTCATAAACCGCGTGTGCAAGCCATTTTTGGATAAATTTATGATTATCTTTATCGACGATATTCTCATCTACTCCAAGAACAAGAAGGAACACGAAGAACATCTTAAGGTAATTTTAGAATTGCTTAAGAAAGAGGAGTTGTATGCTAAATTCTCTAATTCGAATTTTGCTCCCCAAGGTACAATTCTCACACGTGATGATAGTCAAGGCATTCACGGGGATCTCGCCAATAATTCGAACCATAAAAGATTGGGCATCTCCTAAAATGCCAATGGAGATTCGGCAATTTTTAGGTCTTGCTGGGTATTACCGAAGATTCATCGAAGGATTTTCGAAGATCGCCAAGCCAATGACCAAGCTTACTTAGAAGAAGGTCAAGCTCATTTGGGGCGACAAACAAGAGCACATTTCAACTGTTAAAGTAGAAGTTGTGTAGTGCACTAATTCTGGCTTTACCTGAAGGAAGCGAAGATTTTATCGCATACTGCGATGCTTCAATCAAAGGTTTGGGCGATGTGTTGATGCAAAGAGAGAAGTTGATTGCTTATGCATCACGCCAATTGGAAATTCATGAGAATAACTATATGACCATGATTTGGACCTTGGCAGATAGTGTTTCGCTCACAAGAATAGGAGGCACTATCTATATGAGGACCAAGTGTACGGTGTTTCACTAATCAAAGAGTTTTCCAACACAATTTTAATCAGTAAAGAAGTTGAACACGAGGCAACAATGTTGTTAGAGTTGCATAGTGATTACAATTGTGAGATTCGTTATTACCCGGGAAAAGCAAATGTTGTTGCTGATGCTTTGAGCAGGAAAAAGCGAATAAAGCCATTAAGAGTTCGAGCCTTAGTCATGACTATTGGTTTGGACCTTCCTAAATAAATCTTGAATGCTCAGACCGAAGCACGAAAGCCAGAGAACATCAAGAACGAAGATGTTGGAGGTATGTTGATTGAAAATTCTAAGGATCCAGAGAAACTTAGAACGGAAAAGTTGAAACCCCGTACGGATGGAACTCTATGCTTAAATAGCAGGAGTTGGTTACCCTGTTATGGCGATTTAAGGACTGTGATTATGCACGAGTCCCACAAGTCAAAATACACTATCCTTCGGGTTCCTGACAAATGTATTAGGGACACGAAAAAGCAAATTGGTGGCCCAATATGAAAGGCCGACATCGCCACCAGATTAGCAAATGTTTGACGTGTGCTAAGGTCACACTGAACAACAAAGTCCCTCGGGTTTTTTGTTGTGGCAACCCGAGATACCTCAATGTAAGTGGGATTTATCCGACACCGAACACGCTTATACCGTAAATATAAAGTTTAAGATAGTCAATAATAGTATAGTAAAGTATTTTTCCGTCGAGGTTTGAGAAACAAACTTTTAACCCAAGATAGTCTCAACAACCTCCCGGCCGTTTTTCCTCGCGAAGCTAATTTGAAATTTGGTTAATCCGTAATCGCCCGTTTTGAATGGTTTCACAAAGTATTTTGATTAGTTTTTTCTATAACTACTATTAAAAACTCAATAAAACATGGAAAGAAATTTAACGACTAAGCAATTAAACACGAAAACGTAAACGGGAATTAAAAACGCGACAATTAAAACCTAAATTAAACCTAAAATGATTTTTTAAAACTTTTTTTCTAATCCTAGTTTATCTAACTACTATGTAAAATCTAAGAAATTCCTAAAACGAGAACACTTAAAGTTGAAAATGAAGAAAACGAGAGCGGGAATCAAATCCCGTTCTTTAAAAAGTGAAATTCCAAAATATTGACCCTTCGAATGAAAATTTAAATCCTAAGCCTAAAATATAATAAAAGAAAATTTTATAAAAAAGAATTTTATTTTTTTGATTATTATTCTATTTTTATGAATTTTTAAAGTTTTTAATAAAAATAAATGATTAAAAATACTAAATGTTGAATTAAAAATTTAAGAAAATTTCTAAAAGTAGATTAAGCTACAAGGAATGCAGGAAAAATACTAACTACGAGAATGCTTAAATGAATAAGCTCAAAAAAACCTATTAAGCACTCGAAGTGCTTATTTATAAATGAGCTCAAAAAGGTGTTAAAAGTAAAAAGAATGCACCTTAGGACGTAAAAGTCCCAAGGGCGCAGTGGTGAGTGTGTGTGGTGTTGTGAGTGTTTAAAAGGTTGAGGAGGGTAGAGGTCAGAGGTTCGAGCCTTGCTCACCTCTGACTTCCTCTCTTCCTTTTTTTTCAAAAACTTTAAAAAACAAAGTTGTAGAATAGCTGAAAACTAAGAACTTTGGTGAAAACAACTTTTTTAAGAATCACTGATAAGCTAGAAAACAACTTATTAAATAAGCAGATATGACTTATACTATTTTTAGCATTTAGCTTGAACTAATGAAACTAGACAACTATAATAAGCTCCAATTTAACAAAATAAGCTATATTTTCCTACAACTAACCTAATAAGCTAATTTAAAACTAAAATTAAGCAAGAACTGATAAGCTATAAGCTGAAAAACAGATTAAGCACTTTTTTGAAAACTAGTTAACCAAAAAAAAAAAAAACAACTAACTTTAGGCTTAATTTTAAGCCCTCAAATGGAACCTTAAGAATTTGAGACTTATATTTCTAGAAAGCTTATCCAAGAGACTACTTAAATAAGCTTTTGAAACATAGTTTGAAAATCAAGGGAACAAGGAAAAAGCTTATTGAAAACTGCTTAAAGACTCAGTGTGTTCTGAGTATATTTTTATAAAAGACAAATAGCTAATTTTAAGCTTAAAAACAAATGACAAGATGGACTTTTTAAAGCAAAATAAGCTGAAAGAAAATAAGAATGACCTAAAATCTACTAGAAAACTAAATATCAAAACCTAATAACTACTCTAACCATCTGATAATTGAACTAAAAAATGGCTGTTTGTCTATTTATGACTGCTGATGCAGTTTGCATTTAAGTTGACCAAAACATAAAACTAACAAATGCAGGCTCAAGGACTAGGCTTCTACCACTTTAATCAAGCAAAACAAGAACAATAACAATCACTAGAACAGATTTGTGTTAAAATGCATAATAGACAGAATTTAGGCTAACAGATTCTAAAAGCTACAAAATAACTTTGATTAAAACTGATTATAATTAACACAGACCTTAAAACTTGGATTTATAAACTCAATAATGAAGTTTAAAGTTGATTTAAAAGACCAAAAGGCTATGGACAGTACTAACTTAAGTTAGTACTGCCATAAGCCAAACACCCCTTTAAATACTTTATTCCCATTTTTAGCTTATGAAATTAAAAGTTAAGGTACAAAATGTAATTACCAGATATTAATAAGCTTTTATTAGACCTAAAGAACAAATTTAAGCAGCTAAATAAGCAGAACTAATAAGCTAACTATCTATGCTAATATTTTGAAATTTTTTAACTAATTTGTAACAAAAATATGAAAACTAAGCTTTTAACTAACAAGTGAACAAAATAAGCAATAAATGACAATAATAGGTAGTAATAAGCAAATCTAAGCAATATTAATAAGACAATAAGCAATAATAAGCTGAAATGCAAAGTAAGGCTCAAAAAGTAAAATAGAAAACTCACAAATGCCTTTGCGCAAACAAGGCTTTAGAATGCTCTTATGAGCTAATCAACAAGCTCCAGCTTATCCTAGGATAAGCTGGTATGGTCTTGGAAGCCCATCCAGATCTGGCTTCCCTTCTTTATTTACGCTGAGGTAAATTTAGGGAGTGGAATTTGTTGATTAATCAAACTCGGTTAAGCTTTTGTTAGCTTAACTGAGTGTAAACGAACTAGAGTAGCTTAAGAGAGCTTATGAGCTTATATATAACATATTAAGAACATGATTGCTTGATAATAAAACAAAATTTAAAGAACAATTTAATATGAAAACAGAATTTTATTAACTTCAAAAGAGATTACACTGCTTTTAAAGGAAATTACATTGAGAAAACAATAATAAGCTAAAAATAAGCTACTAGACTAAATTAAGCTACTCCTACCCTAAATCTAATCCTACTCCTAGATGTTGATGTGAGTGAGGGTGAACTCTTATTTATAGCCCTGGAGAGAATGATATAGACCTCTGCACGCTCCTTTTAATCTTGACCATCAATATCTTCTAATCATTGGAATGATGATTGTGACCGTTTTATGAATATAGCCTACGGAATGCCAAGCGGCAATCCCACTGATTGGTAGCTGAGTGTTTCTTTGCACTTGTTTTTGTGTAAAATCCTTCAAGGTGTTTCTTTGATAACGCGTGTCCATCCTTGATAAAATAGAACCAATCAAAGCTTTTTGATGACGCATTTCATTGCCAACGTGGAGCTTGGCACTTGGAATCTCTTTTGGCCACGTCAATTGAATAGGAGATGGTTTTAACCTTTCTAGTTTGAGCAGGGTAATTGTTTGGGACGAAGGTGAACAGTAACTTCACCATTCGCGCCCTTTTTCTTTTTATAACTTTGATTTGGTTTGACCTGGGGTAAAACGGGGAAGTTGACTTAGGCTTATAAAGGTTTTGGGCTGGTGTTTATCTTGGGCTCGGTTAAATGGTTTAAACGAAAAAGGGTTTATATAGTTAACACTTAACGACCGTTAGTCTTTTAAGTGTTAAAGACTACGTGTTGAAACATTTAAGGACTTTTTGTGAATTTGATTTAACAATAAGGGCTGTTTTGGTGTTTTAATGGTTTTGTCCTTTTGTAAGTTGACCATTGTTGACCAGGGTTGACTTTTGTTGACCATAACTTGATAATTCCTGGCTCTTGTGTACTTTTTCCTTTCCGATGTCCGTTTTTGTCCGGTTTTGGCTCTTTTCTTATGATATTTGCAATATCCATACCTACACATTTACAAAAGACAAAATACATATATACAAGTATTTTTATGCACATTTTCATCTTTTTTGGGTTGTTTTGATATAAAAATGGATAGTGATTTCTCACATATCAAAATTCCCCAAACTAAGTGATTGTTGTGTCCTCACGCAATATTATATGCTCTAAAATCAAATACCTCAAAACTTCCCTAAACTAATCCTTTGAAAAGTAGCAAAGTCTTTTGTGAGGGAAGTTAAGAAATCACAAATTTTAAAACACCCCGCTTTCCCATGATTTTCATAATTTACAACTTACAACTTATTCATGTGTGACATATGTATTGCTTCATTATTTCTTTGATAACTTTAGAGATCACAGAACAAAAGCACAAAAAGTGTCCAAATAGATAAATTCATCATCCCCGACTTTCACCTCTCCAAGCCAAGCTTAAAAACAAGATCATTGTAAATACATTTATAATGCTAACACACTCCATAAAAGCCTAATTGTGTACTTACTTTCCTCCTTATTTCAATTTTCCTCTAAGGATTTTATTATTATTATTGTGAACACAAATAAATTATTCTTATTAATAAAGTAAACCGGTTTAGACTATTTAATAGTTTTAAATCCTTTCCTAAAGAGGACCACGTAGGTGGAAAATAAAGTCCACATTAAGTCTAAATTCACAAGATTTAGGGTTATCCTTTTTTTATTCACCTAAACAACTCAAACTACGAGTCCAAGACGGAAGGCTTATTTTGGATAACCCCCAATCGAAATTTGGCTTATTCTTCTTCGTCTTCTATTATTATAGCAACGCTATTAAACCTCGGTCCTTTAAACAACTGCCACATCGGTATGCGATCCGACCATGGTCCAGGAGTCTTATTTCGACCTCGGTGAATTCCTCGACCTTTTAGAAGGCTGCAACATCGGTTGTGAGCCGGCAAGATGCAACAAACTTTTATCAGTCTCGGATTATTACTATGTGCCTTATTTTGAAGACTGCCACATCGGTGTAGACCGGCAAGAGGCCGTAAACTTTTATAGCCTATAGTTTATATTATTAATTATTACCTCCACCTTTAAACGACTGTCCACATCGGGTATCGAGCCGACCATGTCCAAGAAGTCTTATTTCGGCTTCGGTTTATTACATAATTAATATTATTATAGCCAAATTTCAATTCGTGTAGTCTTTTAACAACTGCCACATCGGTATACGAGCCGACCATGGTCCAGGAGTCTATTTCCCAACAATACTAACAAAACCTCGATGTGTACCTTACTTTCACCAGAAGGAATCTCTACGAAGTGATCTAAACTAAGAATCGCAAAAACCAAAGAAACTTTATTTATTCAAACAAATTAATAACGTTTATAGCTGATGGAGCGAAAAAAGCCACAATTAACCTTTATGAGCCTTAAAGAAATCCAACTATTCTATGTTTAACATCAAAACTTATACTCTACTCTATCATCGCTGCTCTTCCAATTTAAATTGTCTAATAATAGAAACTCGTGAATGCGCTAGCCTAATAAATCGATCATCCATTATTTAAAATCAATTATGGGACTTGCAAAGTCTTGACTTTTTAAAGCTTGACTCGCGTTTTATAGCTCATTGTATAAAAGATTAGCAAAATTCAATCTATATATGTTAAGGAGAAAAGCTAAGATATAAAACCGGTCGGGTCAAAATTTATTTTTCGTCTCCACCACAAACGCCCTACATTCGTGGTCAAAAACATTTATTCTTTTTATCAACTATTTTATTTTTTTCATCATCATTTTATTTATTTATTATTATTATTTATTTATTATTTTTTAGAGGATATATATATATATAAATTTTAAAATTTTTGCGGGAGAACGGGGTACGTGAGAACAACGGGCAAAGGTAGATAAGATCATATCGAAGATATACTCCGCTTTCCCATTTTCAAAGATTTTTCCATTTTTATGATTTTCATAATTTACAACTTACAACTTATTCATGTGTGACATAATGTATTGTTTTCACTATTCTTTGATAACTTTGAGGATCACGGAACAAAAAGCACAAAAAGTGTCAAAATGGATAAATTCATCATCCCCGACTTTCACCTCTCCAAGCCAAGCTTATAAACAAGATCATTGTAAAATACAAGTTATAATGCTAACACTACTCATAAAAGCTAATTGTGTACTTACTTTTCCTCCCTTATTCCTAATTTCCTCTAAGGATTTTATTATTATTATTGGTGACAAATAAATTATGTCCTTATTAATAAAGTAAACCCGTTTAGTCCATTTAATATTTGAAATCCTTTCCTAAAAGAGACGAGTGTGGTGAAAATAAAGTCCACATTAAGGTTATAAATTAACATGTTTATGATTTTCATAATTTACAACGTACAACTTATTCATGTGTGACATAATGTATTGCTTTCATTATTCATTGATAACTTTTACGATCACGGAACAAAAAGCACAAAAAGTGTCCAAATGGATCAATTTTTCGTCCTCGACTTTCACTTCTCCAAGCCAAGCTTAAAAACAAGATCATTGTAAAAGAAAGTTATGATGCTAACATTACTCATAAAAGCTAATTGTGTATTACTTTTCCTCCCATATTCTTAATTTTGTATCTCAAGATTTTATTTAAGTCATATACCCGAAGGCTCTTTAAGACTTTATTTTGATACTTATTAATTCCAAAAATAAAGGGTAACGGTTAAGACGCAATAATTAGTTCCTAGCCCTTTTCAAAAGATCAAATGTCATCAAGAATGAAGTCCACATCGAGGCAACCAAAATTTGGCTTTTATTCAGTTACTTAAGCATGGCACCATTCATGTCATATACCCTTAGGCTCTTTAAGACATAAATGGACCAATCTTATTTGCACCATATACCCTAAGGCTCTTTAAGGGATAAGCAAAATATTTATTCATGTGATACATATAGTATGCCAAATTAAATATTCCTGATGTATACTTATCTTAATCACAAAGGAACTAAAGAAAACTTCTATGAACTAATTATTAACTAAAAAACAGCACAACTTTATTTATTAAACAATTATATATAAAAGTGAAACAAGCTAATGGGAGAAAAAAAACCACAATTAACACTTATGAGCCTTAAAGAAATCCAACTATTCTATGTTTACCATCAAAACTTATATTCTACTCTATCATCTCTTGTTCTTCACAATTTAAAATTTCTAAGAAAGAAACTAGTGAATGCTTAGCCTAATAAATCGATCTTTGTATATTTAAAATCAATTATGGAAACTTGCAAAATCTTGACTTTTTCAAGCTAGACTTGCTTTTTATAGCTCCTTGTATAAAAGATTAGCAAATTTCAATCTATTTACGTTAAGTAGAAAGCTAAGATATAAAACCGGTCAGGTCAAAAGTAACTTTTGTTCTCACCAATGGAAAGCCTACATTCGTGTCAAAACACTTATTATTTTTATCAACTATTTTCTATTTTTCATCATTTTTTAGAGGTTATATATATATATAAAACTTAAAAATTTAAAAATTTTGCGGGAAAACGGGGTATGTGAGAACAACGGGCAAAGGGTAGGTAGGATCATATCAAAGATATACTAACCCATACTAAAACTAAACATTGTCCTTAATGTTTCCTAGTCTAAGGCT